>OY365806.1:39746402-39898902 GCA_959347315.1 Bimastos eiseni
TCACGAACCCTCTAAGAATTACTTGCTGAATTACTTGCTACCATATGTATTACTTGCCTTTCGTTGCTGCTTTATAACTGCCTTTGAAATTCACAATCATAATGAAACATCTACTGTTAATTATCGTCATGAAGCAGACAGCTTAAAACTAAAGATTTTGGGACCAAACTATCTAGACCTAAGCCTATATGGAACTACCTTTCTCATCACCTTTTTCATCTGTCTAACCTGAATCAGTTTAAAACACAAAATATTAGTTAATTGAAATGAAAAATTGATTACCGACATGCTTAGGAATAAAAATTTAACTGAATATAAGGTGCAGGCTATGTCTGTAAAAACAAATATCTACTTGCGTGATAATTTGCAATTGCATTTCAACCTATGCTTAAAAAGTGATGTTACCACCCATGCAATCTATATATGAAACCCATGTACCAAATAGACTGACTGATTTTTATTAGGACATCTACGAACAGCGATTCCAACTTGATTCCTTAGGAGTTTTTCTCTAACACTCAACGTCAAGCCTGTGCGTTGTTCATGTATTGCTCGCAAACCAATTTTTAACGATCAGTAAGTACACATGTATGCCTACAGCGTGTTCAGTTCAGGTCGATTTATGCTCGTATCAGGCCTTTTCAGTATTTCCATATAATTGTCTGCAAATTTGAGCGTTTTCTTACCTGTGTCACCACTGTAGCTCCAGCCTATAAAAAATTCAAGTCAATTCAGCATACTTAGAAAGGATAAAGCAAACTGAGGTAAACTCAGATGAAGTCTGGTAAGTCATGTAAGGTAACTACACTTGAAAAAAGGTCAGATAAGGTAAGATACTGTAAAACAAGACTAGGTCAATATCACAAGCAAATAAAATAGGGATCCTTTCAACTGAAAGCCCCTATGCTCGTTGACAATGTGTTATTATGTAAACTAGCAATGTTGTCTGGCAGTACAGCCAGACAACATTGCTAGTTTACATAATAACACTATGTTTGATTCAAATTGCTGCCACACAAAATGTGCTCTATTAACTATTCTTGTCATGCTTTGACCACGGTTCACTTGTGAGTTTCAAGAAAGTAGATATACCTCTGTATGAGTTGGAAGTTCGTAGAACAGACGAATGACTTTGACAAATCATGGCTTACTTCTCACTTGTGAACCATGTAACCCATAGTTATGGCTTCAGCGTAAATAGGCCGACTTACCCTCTGATCTGACGAGACTGATAAAGACGGCAGAGAAGAGGAGTCCACCAATGAGATGACACACAGAAGCAGACGCCATCATGTACGTCGTCTTCTAATTCTGGCGAATTAAAAGAATGCGCTTGAGATGCCTTTATATAGCGCCGATCTTGTTCATACCGACATTCGTTGGCCTGTCGATTCAATTACACATTCAAAAGAAATATCTGGCGAAGGCAGACATTTAGCCATTGCTAGAGTCTTCCTATAATGACACACACCGTCTATTACTACGATATGTTGTGCAGACATAGGGCCTACAGCTATGGTGAACTTTGCTAACAATTCTTAAGTGTGTATTCGCGGTTAGTGACGACTACACTTACATAGGGTGCTGTCAGACATTTTGCGTTGGACCACAGTAGTTTGACGAGTGCGCCATCAATGTGCCTGAAGCTGCGCAGATGACGTTGCACTATTCAAGCCGGTGCTTGATCCAAACCGGATCTAAGAGTGCCTTAGGACCTATATCAAATAAATCGATATTGACAGATCTACATCACAAACGTTTTGGACGCGTTTTTATTTTAAGGTGTTCTTAGAATCAGTCATATTTTATGTCTGACAGAAATCACGCGTGCTTTGACAGACAGATCCTTGTCTTCGTGTTTGCACTTTCTAAATGGCGATATCTGCCAACAATGTGGTGAATGAATGCTCGAAGCAGCCATGTTTCCAGTAGTGACCATCGTGGTCCACCGTCAAATACTGACTGAGCGTGATTACTTGCTTGTGTAGGTTATATTCGTCCGAATGTGGCCGCTTAATATGAAGCTGGCTTGCTTAGATTTTAAGTAGCTGGCCAATTGTCTGCCACAATGTTTGTTTAACAAAGCGTTCATTGTGGCCACGCTGTGTCTCTCAGGTGATCCATCTTTACGAAGCGATTATGAAAATGTCGTAAGCGTAATATTATAACTGAGGCTTTAAGATGAGCTCGTATTTTATTACCTGTTTAATTAGCAGGATGTCCCTCACATCGTTTCTTTTCGTGAAATTTAGGCAATGATCGTAGCAACAAAGTTTAACATTGGTATCCGAAGAAAATGCAAGGATGTAGGCCTATATTCAGAAGGAAAGCACAAGGTTGATGCATGGCCATCCGTATTCGTAATATTATATCCTATTGTTTCAACCTAATTATATTCTATAAGCCTAAAACTGTTAGATGTTGTTCTGATTGCAGGCATCTTTGTGGAGTTCGTATTGTACCGTTGCGCACGGAGTTCGTGTGTCCTAACTCTGCCAGATTTTCCGTGGAATGTAATCTATAATGCTCACAAAAATGTCACACATATATTAGGAAGGTGAGTCCGAAAATTAGAGTTTCTCTACGCCAGTTAAATCACACGCAACCTTTTGTCCGTCCTGCAATAAGACCAGTATAGAATTTATGATATCTTGTCACATATAATATATGTGACAAACAGGTTTGCTCTCATGCTATAGCTTATATTATAGGCTATAAAGAGGATAAACCTGTCTGCACCATTAGACCTACATATAATACAGATATTTTAGGCCTACTTCTGAGGGCTACAAAACCAGTTAAACTTGTTTGTAAGTCAGGAATGTATAGAATATATTGTGATCGTAGAAAGGTTGAATGTTTCATGTCTCTTAAGATTAATTATCAAGACAAATTTGATTTATTTTCAACCGCTAAAATGTTGATTGTGCAAAGAATGTCTTCGTAACAGCTAGGTGGTGGTCACCATAATAAAATAATAAAATTAAGGTAATATTAAGGTAATAAAATTTACTGAAGAGCCTACAACTCACCCAAAAGCGTCTTGACCATTTGCTCGTTTTCAGTTGAACCAGAATCATCCAGATTAAAGTCTTGATGTCGATTAAGATATTCGTCACAATCTAGATCATCATAATTTATCACTATAACATCCACTTTATTAGTAATCGCATGGCAAAGCTATCGCGGGAAACACGGGCATCGATTTATAGGAACAACAAAATTCGATATTCAGGTATAGTCAAGTTTGGTCCCAGAATTGAATCAGAAGGTCAAGCCGAGAGACATTCAGATAGCTGTACGGATGATCGTGTTTAGAAATGGTGAGAAATGCCATACTTGTGAGTTTGTAACCGTCCAACGGTAAAAAATGAGTTCAATGAGTGAAGTTGGCTCATCAGTAGTAAATGGTGAGAGTTAAGTTGTGGCGGACATATAAAACGTATTTATTTTCCAATTCTTCCACTGCTCTGTAGGCTCGAGATCATGAATTTGATAATTTTTTTGGCTTAACTTCTATTGCTGGTAGGCTACTATAAAGTTTTAACTCGGGTTGTACTAGGTATTTGAAGGAATAGGTTACTGGTGTATAGGGCGATATTGTATTGTACATCTACTGATCTTCGACCCATGGACCATCAAGTAACCTGAATTTCTAGAAACGGATGACATGCAGCGCAAGCCAAGAAGACTCCGGAAATGGGGATCGAGGTTGCATTAGACACCTGCGGGTCTTCGACCCATGGCTCATGATGATGATGATCTGGCTTTATTCGTGTTTCAAACTGACGTAGACTTAACCCATGGCGACTTGTATGCCGAATATATTTATATCGTTTTCTATTATAATTCTTTATTCCGTGATTATTATGCGTATTCGTGTCTAAAATTCAGAATAGGCCTATGACTAATTGTTCTGTTCTGTTCCAGACATAGGCTGTCTCAATGAATTACTTTCTGGCATTGACCTGACTGCAGCCTGTTTACGTGGCTCTTAGTTCCCTCTCTGTCTTATATACCGAGGTTATGCTTATGTGGTCCTTACGTAGATGATGATTTGATTAATTTCAGATTTTAGATCTCAGTAATATAATTAAGATATCAATATTATTGGTTGTAATAATGTGTTAATTGAAATAATTTATATTCCTCACTCTGACGCCTGGAATAATCGCTCTATTAAGTTTAGTAATTATTCATGAGAATCATGACTGAAAAATACGTTAATTCATATCCCAAAATAATCCAAGAATTAATTTGTTATTGGAAACTGCTTACAGTACACAATCACATGTACTATCAACTTATCTACTCTCTTTGACCTACATTATTTAATTGTAATAACCTGTAATTGTAATTTCTTCAATTCTATCTCTTTCCGTATGTAGGCCACGAATGGCGGCTTGTTTGTATTTATCAGGAATATTGGATTGAGATAGAGAAACATTAGTGAGAAGAGCTAGTATAGGTGCGAAGACAGAAGGATGAGTTTTGAGAAGCCAGACAGGTGCAGAATCGAGTTCACATTGTTTTGTAGAGGAGTAGGTAAGTAAGTTTTCCATATCAACAACAGCAAATTCATTAAATGCAGCAAGAGTATGCAATGCGGTGTTAGATCTGAGAAACGTTGTGCTGTAGCATCTTTGGTTTATTCACATTTATCCTCAATTTCCCAACAAAAAATACGGTCAGTTTGTGGTGGCACTGCAATCCTCTAGACGCTTCTTAAGACGGTTCTACCATTCTGAGACTGGATCGGTCTGGCGTTGTTGACAAGGGTCTCATCTCGGTTTCCGAGAACATTGGAACGTAGAGCTCGAAATTTCTTTATCTGCCAAAAAGATAACGCGTTAAGCTTTAGAATACCCGCAGCACACATAATGATATAAGCTAAGTTAGGTCTAGAAGTTGACATAATTTTGTTACATGGAAATGAAAACTAAAGGATTACTCTGTCATCGTTTGACCCAACAATGTGCCAAAGGCATCAAAACACGTGATCCTCCTTGTTACTGAGGTCATTTATGTAGGACCTCAAGCCGATCAAGAACAAGAAGAATTTAATAATCCGAATGCTTATTTCGCACGTTATCAGTTAAATATGTTACGCAAGCCCGCAAAATTAATGCTGTTTCTTTGTTTAGCTCCTTTTGGACCTCAGGAAATTGGCGCTCCCACCTGTTGTCCTGTGATTTTGACCTGCGACCTGAAGACAGACCAGATGATACTTTCGAAGCACGGGGGTGTTGTTAGGCTTCCGCGATAAAGAAAGTAGTCCGCGCTGGACGCCGGAAGTAGAGATTGAATGCTGAACGAAGGTATCATCGTTGCATTACCTGTAGACGTCACGAACACAAAGCAACTAATAGGTACGTATGTTTCAGATTAGACTCTTGATCAGTCTTGGGGCCTAAGTTGATGCTGGCTAAGCATAACTGCGCTGAAGCAATGACATTATTCTTCTGCTAGGAGTAAAAGTTAAGGATCTTTACTGATTTTTTATAGCCGTTTCATGCAATTATTGTGGAGATCTAAGAATGATTGATACATGGAAATGTTTGAGAATGTCAGATTAAAATTTCTGCCACCATAACCATGGCGACAAAGTGAAAACATCAGTTTGCGTAAATGAGGAAGAACGATAGAGGAAGACTGAGGCAGGCTAAATAAAGCGATGAGGAAAAACCGAAAGGAAGTATAGCTGCTGATGTGCATTGTGTAGAGAGCGGAAGATGAGTGGAAGAAAGAGGAAACGATGGAAAAAGACGAACCACAGAACAGAAGAATAAAGAATAGGCTAAAATGAGCACACGAAGAACCATAGGAAGCACACGAACAAAACGAAAATTGCGAATAATGTGAAGTAATACTGTAACGGTTCTGGGGTACGCCTACCTGGTGTCGACCTGCTGTAGTGTCTGCCTGTTGTGTACGCCTGTCTACTGTGTTCTTTCTTCTGTGGTATCTACCTGCTGTATACGCCTATCTACTATCTACTGTAGATATCTACCATCTACTGTATCCTATCTACTGTGTATTATCTACTATCCACTGTGTAGTCTCTACTGTCTACTATCTATTATCTACTGTAGTCTATCTACTATCTACTGTAGATATCTACTATCTACTGTATCCTATCTACTGTGTAGTCTCTACTGTCTACTGTCTACTGTCTCCTATCTACTGTGTATCATCTACTATCTACGGCAAATTAGTATAAAAGGATCAGAGAGTCGTCATCGGAGAGTCGTCGTAGGATCGTGGTCGTCGCCTGGAGATCGTCATCGAGGAGCCTTGTAGATTCGACTTCGGCCTTGCAGTCTCGGCGCCTAGGAGGCACGAATAGTCGTCGTGGCTTGCGATAGTCGTCGTGGATATAGTCGTCGTAGTTTTGCGATAGTCGCCGTCAGCCATTGACGTAGCGTTGCAATTACTCGTTAGTTATCGACGTAGGGCGTATTGAGGAAGTGAGAAACGGACTGTTTCCGAATCGGCGCTACAGAAGTATTGTTTTCCGTTGTACATTAAAAGAAGATTATCGAACAAGCGTGTCTTATTCCAAGCGTCATCCAGAAAGGAGCTATTTAAACCTTAAATGGTTAGTCTTCAGCAAACCAGTGAAGCCTTACTCAGCGAACTACCCCCGAACTACCCCTCCAGGAGGAGGAGGAGGAGGAAGAAAAAGAAAAAGAAGACAAAGACGTATCTAAATATATACATATACATACATACATATATATGTACATGTATATGTATGTATGGGACGACCACATGCATAACCTAAATCAAAGATTATACCAGCAAGCTTCATTATAGACCAATTGCAAAGCAATTAAAGGAATCAACATTCTTCGCTAACAATCCAGTTTTAGGACTATTTTATGGCAGGAAGGAAGTAGCAAGTCTAGCGACACAATAACTGAAACAACATTTTAATTTCTCGACCAAATTAAAATATGCGGTTCTCTAATCATTTAGATCCGCAGAACGGATGTCTTCTACCTTCGTATGGAATATCTTGAAAGTGACTTGTGAGCTTCTCAAACAAAGGAGCGTTCGTTGAATCGTTCACCTAAGGATTAGAACCAGAGAAAAAGTAGTCATTGTAATTTAATACTTTCTACTGATACCCACACTAATTGATGAGAGCAATGAAGGAGCGTAGGTACCATGAATGGGTTGGTTGGTCTCGATTTGTGCATATCTCTACATAATTATAATTATTATTAAAGTCTTACGGTGGCTCCCTATCTATACAAGCTCCTCTTTCAAATTTCCCAAAGCCCAACGGTAGGCATAACCTCAGGACATCTCTGACCATTTGCGATAGCCGTCGTCTACAACTTCACCTCGTCCGTGGGTCCGCATTCATTACAAAATAGGGACGAATTGTTTGCACACATTGCATCTCTTAACGTATGCCTACATTCTGTAGTTTTGCGCGTAGGCCTAGGCTCCGTATATAAGTGCAACCTTTTGGCGTCAGGACTCAGAAGGAGGAAATTTAGCGGTGAAGACACATGAGAGACCGCAACCTAGAGTAACTTCTGACTCTCCTAACGCTCATCACTTTCTCAAGAAGTAAATTCTTTACTTAGGCCTATTTGTGACCAGAGCCTCAAGACGGTCTCGTCTTGGGCAGAGGTTATGCAGGGCTATTTTAAAACTGCAACAATGATTCGTTTCTCTGCAGTTTTCGAGTAGTAGACCTATTCAAACCGGACAGAGGGTGCACAGGGAAGGTCAATCTACTCTCCATAATTCACACGGCAAGCGCACCCATTGACAAAGGTTGCCATGGTAGTGACATGAGTATTTATAATATTAACACACGTATACTCACCTGGGTAAAAATCCCAAGAACAGCCAAGCCATTTGTCTTGTTGGCAGCGGTGGCAAAGTCCGGATAGAGATCGCTATTGTAATGAACCAAATGAATCTACACACGAACATCATTTTAATTGTCACTGTTTTCATTATTATCCTCAGCCTCCTTCTTTTCCACCTCCTCCTCCTCCTCTTCATCATCGCAATCATCTGCGTTGTCATTGTTTCAACCTCATTCTTAGACAAAAACCATTAAAATGCCTGTCCATTGTCAAGTTTATTTTTCATATTAATATCATTATCTTGGGCTATCATCATTACCGTCATCGTTGTCGCCGCCGTAGTTATTATTCTCATCATCAGTATCATCACCGCCACGGTCATCCAGTCAGTCAGTGCTTTATGAAATGATGAACCCGAACAGCTTTGCTTTTGCGATATTTTTGCTGCTGCATCATCCATCGTTGCTATAGGAGCAGATTATTTATAAGCGGTTGCTATGGTAACTACCTCCATTGGATAGAACTTGTTGTCGAGGCTGTGTTCCGATCCGGAAGAGTCTTCGCTTCCCCAGTGGAAGTGGAATTGGACCAACGTGTATGTGCTCGGCAATAGACCGTGGTCTATGGTTACTCCAGAGCCACTTGGAATGCTCACTTGGACTAAAAACGACTTCCAATTGAAATCATACATTTATTATCAGCATCACGTTTATATATATATATAGTTAGTTTTATTTTTTGTTTCGTTTGTGTATTTATGTAATAATCAGTCTGTTTTGCTGGTATAATGCGTTTGATTGATACCTGAGTGTCCGTTGTTAGTGACGGTGAATTGTCCACTGATCGGTTGGTCGTAGTTGGTGAAGATGAGGTCGAGTCCTTGAGCGAAGGTGGCTGATTGGCTGTCGATATTGATCGGTGACTGATTCTGTCCGGCACAGTTCGGGTAACTATCAGACCAGTTATCCGGTCCTTTCACAGGCGCAGATTACACGCAAATAAATAGAAGTATGGTAGAGCAACTATTATGATACGTTGAGCTATCGGCCCCCTAATGTAGGCCTTTGGCATTGGTAAAATGGCAACATGAAGCCAGGAGAGGAATATAGGGTACGGTAAGTCAAAGATATAAATTAAAGTAAGGTAAAGGTTGGTGGAGAGTCGGTTTGGGTTGGGTACGGTATGTAGGGTTTGAGTAACATCAGATAACATAATAAAATGTCAAAGTTTGTTGATTTAGGCGAGGTAGAATTAAGGTAAGATTGCGCATGATAATCAAGTACTATAAGAAAAAGGTTTAGACAAATCAAGTCGTCGTGCGGCAAGGTATACGCTAAAGAGAGGTAATAGTGTGAGATGAGATAATCGCTTCTTTATTATTCTTCTACGAATATAAGTTGCCAGATATCAGTACTGGTGGTTGAACAACATTTCGGCTGAAGTGTAGTCGCAATCCAGCCCACTGCACAATAAATACTTGCAGGTTTCAATAATAAAGAACAACTTATTTATTTAACTGATACGGAAAGCGAACCCACGTCCTCAGCTCTGTGTGCCAGTGTGCTTTTCATTACTCTACTCCCTCCCCATTAACAAGCGATGTCGCCCATGCAACCTATGCAATTCATGTAACGAATATGCAATGTGATTTTCGATAAGACATCTACTAGTAGCGGTCTCGAATCCATTCCTTTTGAGTTTTCCTTTAACACTCGATGACCTCCCGGAAACCGAACTCTGACCGCACACGGACTATTCTTTAGAAAACCCTTTCGATATGACGCAGCGCTCGTGATTAAGCTGGTGCCCTGCGCTTAGCTTTAAAGTGTCGCTTTAGAAAATTGGAGATTACAATTACGATGTTCGGCACGTGTGTTGTTAATGTGTTGCTCGTAGCTCATTGTCGACCATTAAAGTTTGTGCAATGCAATTTAATACAGATCTATAGCTCTGTATCAGGCCTATTAGCCTATAAGCTATGACCATCACATGCATGCTATGTGAAATGGTGACTTACCTGTTTCTCCACTGTAACTCCAGCCTGAAGCAAATTAAACCACAGTAAGCCTAATTTAAAGCAAGACAATGACGACGTCGATATCGCCTCAATTGATCCCCCGTCAGTTGATCCCCCGTCAATTGATCCCCCGTCACTTGGTCCCCTAGTTCATTGATCCCTTCAAATCTCTAGGCTGCGCGTCACAGACTTGTGGCTGATATTGTCAGTAAACAAAGGATTGATTTAACAGATTTGCAAGATGACATTGCAAAATTATAAAATAATTCCCAGGCTTCGTGTCACTCCGCGCTGTAACCGCTTACTGCCGTTCGGAAATTCTTTTATATCTCAAAGCATTTTTTAGGACTTCAGCGCAACATGCAGAGGCAGAAGACCACATATTGTCGGCATGGAGCATCCGGCAAAGAAACTAAATCGCTCGCTTTCGGCTCGTAGCCGCTAACAGCCGTTCGGAGATTCTTTTATATCTCCGAGCAATGGTTCATTTATTCCCTGTTTAGGACTTTATGCTGATAAACTAATCATGTCATGACTCTCAATTACGCTTTTATTCTATTTTTATTATCATTTTAACATTTCGAGCTCTTTTACATTGTTCTTTTAATAAATGGAGAAGGTCGCAAGTGGAACATGAGTATTGTATCAATTGAACTGGATTCAATAGGCAGGGGATCAATTGACGAAGGGATCAATTGACTTGGGGACCAATTGACTGGAGATCAACGGCGATCAACTGACGGGGGATCAACTGACGGGGATCAAAAGACGTCGAACCAAAAGGTCATGCCTGTCAATAGACATCGCTCGAAAGGCCAGGTGAGGTAAGAGAGTGTAAAATATTGTCAGGTCTGATATCACGACAAAGAAGGTGAGTAAAGGTCAAGTTTAACTAAAAGAACCTAGAATTATTCTCACAATTGTACAACATTTAAAATTATACAGTGCCACTAGGTGAAAACTTGCTGCTGTCTGTGTGAAGAGCGTTGTAGGGTAATGCTAAGGGAGAAAACATTCCGTGTTTGCTATTCCGAGCATGTTCTGCACACTTCAAATACGATTTTCAAGAAAGAAAAGTGACCATGTATAATGGCGCTGTGTAGGGTCAGAAAATAGCCAAACGACAAAGACAAGTAATGGTCAATTTGTAGGCCTAGTTGTCGTGATTGTAAATTTTGACTTAAAAAGTGCTATTCTAATGCGAACTCCCAATGTCCCAGATTCGAGAACTAGAGGGAAACAGTGTAATCTGTAAGAGTTTTCAGAGAAGATAATTGTGAACCGTGTTATAATACGTGTTACTATGGCTTCATCGTATGTACCTACCCTCCGATCTGACGAGACTGATGGAGAAGGCGGTGAAGAGGAGTCTACCAATGGGATGACTAACACCTCGTCTTCTTCCCAAAGAACAAACAGAAGCAGAAGCCATCACGTACGTCATCATTGTCGTCGTCGTCTTTCTCTGGCCAAGTAAGAGAATGCAAATGAAATGCCTTTAAATAGCGGCAGATCGTGCTTAGATGGTATTCATTGACGATTCAAGTAACGCTGTCAACAGTCATACCTGTCAACAGTATTCATTAGGCTGGTTTGCTACAGCGTAGCCACACATCGTCTATAGTTACGAACTTACGAAGGACATGATATGCTTTAAAGTGTGTAAACCTCGATTTGCAATGAATACGCGCGCTTAATGTGATGTCAGACATTTGTGTGTATGCACACAGTAGTGTGACCATTGTGGACGAATGTGTCTGAATCTGAGCAGCGCATTTCTAAATGGCGCATGAACTAAACCGCATCAATGAGTGGCTATAGGATGACATGAATCTATCATCAGATGAAGAACTAGACAGGTCTACATTATTCAATACCCACATACACAGACAAGTGTGACGGTTTGACACGTCAAAGAATTGCTCGAGTCGGTCATATTTTTGTTTGGCAAACACCAAGACGTTTATGAAGCTCATAATCGGACACACGTACAATGTACTTATTCGTGTCTCTACGCTTTTTAAAGAGCGGTGATTGCCATCAGAACACCGTAGAGTGTGTCACGAGGATAGAGCGAGAATGTTGCTCGTTAGGGCTGCGATTTAATTCCTCAAAACATGAGATCATTTTGCGTTCCTTTCGCCTGCTCGTAAATAAGCTGGTGTCTTGTGCTTGGCTCTCGAGTCAGTTGAATGGCGTTTTAAAGGAGTGGACATTACGATTATGCCAGTAAACCCGTCGCCAATAATTCATGGTTCCTTGTCGTACGTATCACGATTTTATCTTGAATGTCAAAATTACTGTGGCACCTTCTAACATCTATGCAACTGATACACGCAGGCTTATCTAAGATGTATTATTGCCTTGTTGCACATGGCTGATGGGAATAATATAATCACATCAAGCAATGCTCTGTTTCGTTAACACCAGAATTTCAAGTAGTATTTTGTTGATTATATAAGAAATCAAGTAGTTCATCTTGGTGATTAGGTAATAGGTATTGCCTGTATGCATAACATACAGGCAATACTTACCTAATCACCAAGATGGTCGACGCTCATTAATATATATATATAGCCTATGTTTTATTTGCTTATCTGATTTCCATTGACTGAAGTTCAGTTGCAGTGGTTTTCGAAGAATAGACTTCCCATACACTCGCCCTCTTCCAAACAATTCAATTCAACTGGTGTCATTCGATGATCGATCGAATCAAATAAAATTATGAGAATTACCGTCGTTTGGATGAATCGTCGATTGGCGTGTAGGAGTGAAACGCGAAGATTAGATTGACCTACTGGCATTGTAGGATCTACAACAATGTCGCAATCCTCACGTCTCATCCGCTTACTCGACCATGAATTGACTACCAAGTTAGTCCTCTGTTGACGTTTAAATCCTTTAATCTCAACGAATATTCCAGCAGTTTTTATCTCGTCAAATTAGTTATTGATTAGACCGCAGCCGTTTAAAAGATCTCCATCTCACAATTAATAATTTTAAAGAACAGCTGCATGCTCTCTGATTCGTCGACTTACCCAAAATTGCTTAAGCTACTGCGTGCAATAGGATTGACAAGCATTTTACTATCCAATTAATGACTTAGTTGTATTCGATCATATCATAGTATCAATCATTTCTAACTATACGCCGCTACTAATGATTTGCTTAATACAACTCCTTGTATGATTTCTTCTTGAAGTCCATGGGTCGAAGACCCGTTGGCTAGGTGTCCAATGCAATCCCGCCCATTGTTTCCAGAGACCAAAGCCGCTGCACACTCCCTGGGTATAAAGACCCGTAGGTGTCTACTTAAACCCTGATTTAGATATCCAGAATTTTCTGTCTGTCTTGCATTAAATTTCTGTAGCCCAGCTCAGCTCCATCCCAGTAATAAGATTCACTAATTATTAATTAATCATTACAAACATATTAAATAGTGAAGCATGATATTTCATGAGCTTTAACATAGTTGTTCTAAGAAAGCAATTTATTGCCTCAGGTAGGCAAGCAGGTCCCAAACAGGTGACACAGCGCAGGGATCCATTTCACAAGTAGTCCTGTAAGAACGCTGAGGGTTCTACTTAAACTATCTCTACTATTATATTAGAAGATTAGAGTTCGATTATGTTAGGGGAATCTAGCTACACCTGAAGAGACGGTACGGATACAACTATCTTTATTAAATACAGAGTAGATATAATAATAATAATATATATAATGATTGAGACTAATACATAACTGTTACATATACTTACTAATGCGAGTATGGGTGAGATGATAATGTCCAAACCCTAAGATGATACGAGTTGACGAGCCTGACAAGATAGCTAGAGTTCTTCGGAAGTCAGACTGCAAAGTTCCTAATTGTGCTGTAGCTTATAAGCGACTTTCCCCAGCCAAAGAGGAAACTGGCCTATCTTAGAAAAGACTACTCTGATTGGTTAGCTACTGACCACTCAAGGTATCCCTAGAATGCGGGTTGACTGTAAATGCTAGAGCCTACGCGAGTGACTGACAGAAACCTATACTGTCTGAATTAACGAATGTTCAGCTAAACTTAATGTATAATAATGAACTATAAATAAATTGTTCAAGCATATCTATTGTTATGTAATGTTCAGAATAATCACGGTTACAGTCGGTCGGCCTTTGAAAACCGAACCTCCTGGTTCGACACAAGGTACAGTAACAAAACTAAGACTAAAGAACTATAGTCGTCTTGAATTCGTCTTTCTCTCATTGTTCCACGTATCTTGTACAGAGTTAACAGAAGATCGTGTGAGAGTGACAGCGATGAGTTGGCTGTATATAATCGTCACAGCCGCCACGTGGAAGATGTGGATACGTTTCCCGTGACTCATCCGTAGACGAATTCAGGTCGAAGGATAACACGACACGAGTATAGCATGAAATGAAAACACAATCAGAAATGTTAAAAACACACAATGTAAATAAGAACACGGAAAATAGTAATATGTAATGTAGTGTAGAAACAAGACGATACAGAAGTTAAGCCATGAGGTAAACCTAAATGCTTATGATGAATGACCAGTAATGCGATACAAAAGTTAAGCATCGAATTCTCGAATTAAAACATGTGAGGCGTGGCACATTAATTTTTGTCACGATCTGCAAGCTGAAATTATTCTCGCATGTTCGACGAAGTTGATCTTAGACATTAAGTGAACAAATAGATCTTCTAAAATAATAATTATTATGCATAGTTTTTGCTATATACCAATAATGTTAGATAATGTATGATTACATGATTAAATAATGCAAACGCTAAAAAGTAAATATGTGTATCAATAAGGCACACGAAAAACTAAGTCTATTCAGACAACTCTGAAGTTATATAAATAAATAAGTTCACACTTATCAGGGGTCGGCCGCTGAAAACCGGGCCGCCTGGTCCGTAAAAATAAACAAATATAAGAACAAAAGCAGAAAACACGATATAAGAAGAAATTACCTTAAAATAGCGCGTATAAATATGTAAGAGTAAACCAAACAAACACGAAAACTAAGGTACTATAACATGGTTGCCCTGAAAACGCGTCGCTACAGAAAAGGACTTCAGACAAATGAAAGTCATGTCGTCGGACAAACGTACCACGAAGCGACTATGGATGAGCGTAGCTGTATGTGAACTGCACAGCTGACACGGTTGATTGAAACTTGACCGTGCTCGTCCAGAAAGCGTGTTCAGAGCGTCACGTAGAAAGCGTGCAATCCATGTTGTAAAAATAAAACACAAACATAATCATGAGTTAACAGGGCAGCAATTTTAAAACGCTGAAACACCGTAATGCTAATGCAGCTTGGTCAAAAGCGTTCCGAAGTTGCGAAACTATGCCTAACGAAGATTAGGAAGGAACATAAATATAATGCAAGCCAGGGAGAGTTGAAGAAAACGAAAATAAAATCAGAAGGATTGACAATAAGGTCAATGAGTGAAATGCGCTATGGAAGGTACTACATGTCTGAAGAGACGAAAAAATGGCAATGAATCTAAAAAGAAGTATAATAGCAGTGAAAGACTGAAAAATGGTGTTTATGAACACAAAATGACACGAAACACGATGGGCTAGGACCCGCTGTTCGACGTTATAATGATAATAAGTAATAATGTTGATAATAAAGGACGGAACTGGTGAAAAGAATAATAATCGGGTGTGTGGTGTGATAGGAAAATTTGAGGTGGATGAATCTCGTTTACAAAGATCAAACAATTGGGAATATTCAGCATGAGAGGAGGTGATCAAGTCCGCCAAACAATACCGATCCGACAATTGTGTTACCAAATGTGTACAAAGATTGGATTTAGAAGTGCGCGGCCGCGACGAGATAATAATAAGAAATAATGGGGAAAATGTAATATCGTGATAATAAACGAACTAGTTCCTGGAAATAATAAATGAATATAACGTCTACAGAGGAATGGCCTTTTTGTGTTTGCGACCTTGTAAGGTGTGTGTCAGATGGTAATGGTGCTTAAGAGCATCTGAAACATCCTGATCGGACTGCCACGAAGGTGGGTAAGTCGTGTCTTGCCACTCTGCGCGATAATGCCGTGTGCCATTTATAATTTTGCAGCCCATGAGCCTGTTGGCTTGATACCTCTGAGAAGCAGTGGTGGTGGGGGTCATGTCAGGGGGTAGACGGCTGGGAGAGGGTGGCAACGGGGACGGTAGAATGACGTCATCAAGATGAATGTCTTGCATCGGATTCTGGTCGGTGACCGGCGTCGATGTGAGGTCGTTCGTTTGAGTGTTGACCGGGTGCGGACCCAATACCGATGCTTGGTCACCCGGCGTAGAGTGAACGGTGATTGGATCCACAAGTGAAGTAGAAGTGACCAGTCGAGTAATGACGGTGTGGGATGGTGACGTGCTTTGTGAGTTAGGTGCCGATTGTGTTGGCGACGCTATGAGGTCCTGGAACCGTGCAAACAATCAATCTTGGTTGTCAACGAAGGCTTTCAGGCGATTAATGTGTACTGGTGCCTGCTGTTACATATACTTACTAATGCGAGTATGGGTGAGATGATAATGTCCAAACCCTAAGATGATACGAGTTGACGAGACAGACAAGATAGCTAGAGTTCTTCGGAAGTCAGACTGCAAAGTTCCTAATTGTGCTGCAGCTTATAAGCGACTTTCCCCAGCCAAAGAGGAAACTGACCTATCTTAGAAAAGACTACTCTGATTGGTTAGCTACTGACCACTCAAGGTATCCCTAGAATGCGGGTTGACTGTAAATGCTAGAGCCTACGCGAGTGACTGACAGAAACCTATACTGTCTGAATTAACGAATGTTCAGCTAAACTTAATGTATAATAATGAACTATATATATAAATTGTTCAAGCCTATCTATTGTTATGTAATGTTCAGAATAATCATGGTTACAGTCCTACCTACATGAGCAATGCGCTAGTTTCTGCGTTTTATAAATTACATGTATAAGCAACTCGTGTGAGCATGTATCATAGGAAGAGAAATTCCATAACTGTTGGGGACATGTAGCCAATCAGTGGTGGCTCCACAGAGGGACAGAGGGGGCCATGCCCCCAATCAGCTCGTGGCCCCCCGCTGCCTCCCAGGTTTTTTATCAAATATTTTACAATGGAATCTGGTATCAGTTGGAATCGATACTACTTGCTCAGATACGATGTACGATGAAATTCAAAAATATTTTTGTCCAGGAGTTCTCAAAGGAACAACATACTTACTTGCATAATAGAATCTAAAATTAGTTTTTCATTAACATAATAAGGGATATCTTACTTAAAGCTTAGAATTTTGAGTGGCAGATATGGTCAGGGATTAGATAATAGAAGAGGTCAAGGAGTTCGTTTGGTGTTCTATCCTAGCTTATGAAACAAAACATGTTAGTCTCAGAAACAGCCATTTTTGTTACACGATTTTTAGTCAACAAGATAGTTAATGAATGTTTTCTATGTTTCTAACCTGCAAACGGATTAATTGCAGAGTCATTGTCATTGTCATTGCTTGTTTTAGATACCGTTAAGACGTGTCAGACATAGGTTCAGGTTGCCAGATTTAGTTGGCCAAGGTTATGATGGTGCAAATGTAATGAACGGTGTTAATAAGGGTCTCTAGCAGTTGGAAGGCAGTTGAAGGACACTGGCCATCTATGTCCATTGCCACGCATACTAATTGAATGTAATTTTAGTTGATACAGCTGTACACGCAGATGTAGATCTATTCCAGAAGCTAGATATTTTTTGCATTACGTGAAAGGTATTGACTTCAAGTTCTCTTATACATAAGAAATGTGTCGAAGCCCAGAGTGAGTTAAATCTGACCATTCGCCTACTGCTATGGTTGATACACAGGCAATAATGCAGAAACATAAGTCGTTCTTGAATTATGATGGCATTGTGTCTTTTGCATTTTTGTATAACCGTAATGTTAAAGTCATCAGCAATGAAATTCCCAAATTTGGGCACCATCTGTTAAAGTGTCCAATTTTGTGTGCAACTAATATGACCACAATGACCAATGTTCCATTCGTAAACTGTGTGCATATGCGCGCGCACACGGGCCGTGGAGCCAATTACATCGCACACGAAGTTTTATATAAAAAAACGAGTCACGGCTTTTTTATTATGAAACTACGCAAATAGAGTCTTCCAGCCGCCTGCGACCTACCTTTCTCCGGACACTTTGGTTCCTTGGCTGAATCGTCTCCTTATTTATTTTTAAACATGGGACTTCTCATAGGTTTCAGCGCTCGTGAATAAGCTGATGCAATGCGCGTGACTTTCAAGTGGCGCTGTAGAAATTTGGAGATTAAGATTACGATAGGTTATCAGAAATTATCACCCTCGACTTTTAGATTATGGTCTTAATTTAACTATTATCTCAAAAGTGTCGCGCATATAAATTTATTGCGCACACTATCTCAAAAAGTTAGAGGGAACATTGAAAATGACCTGACTTCCTTTCTGAGACCATAATTATAAGCTTACTTTTCATGAGGTTTTTGTTGTGAAGAATTCATGTTGCTCTAATACATACAGACCTACATGAATCTGGTCGACGTAAATCAGTGTGGACAAAACTTAGCACTTTAAATTTCGACAAAGTCGGGTATTCAATTGACCCCCCCAGGTTCCTCGACCCCCGTGGCAACCCCGGATGGAAAAATAGAGCCCGCACTGTAGTGAGGGGTTGAGAGGGGGCAACCGCCAAGGTGGCACTTGTTCTAGAGCGGTTTTTGGTTTAAAAAATAAATTAGGGCCTATTGTTGCATAATTTGCATCCTTCAAGATTTTTGTTGCTCTTGTCTGAACCTGGCGCCATGCATTTTTGCTTTTTCGTGACTTAATACTTGTCCTAGGCCGGCATTTTCGGTAAAAAATATAATAAATAATTATTGTTGTATAACTTGCATAAGAAACAGTGGTGGAATTGCCATTTTGTACCTTCGCCCCAGGCGGCACTTTGCCACGCTACACCACTGCATGTAGCTATGGTTTTATTTTCAGAAGATATTTTGGCAGAAAGCCACTCTGCCAAACCAGCAAAATTGAAGTTCAATTTCTCTGCCATTTTTTATTGGGTCATTGGTTAAGTTTCCAATAATGATCATTCAAATCCATTATGAGAGTAGGCCTATCTCTATACATTTCGTCTTCACAATCGATCTCACGGTTTACCAGGTGTTTTTAATATCATGTTTTGTTTAACTGAACGCTATGCAGTAGTAATTTATCTCAGCCCTTTAACGTATTGCTTCTGTGTCTAAAGGTCATAAAGCCGGTCTCTTTTTCTTTAGGCCTAGTTGGATTCTTGACGTAGGCCCTATGCAATGTGCAATTTTTCTTGCCCTATGGCTGCATTGAGTAGACATCTGAGTCATGCATAGCTGTCGCGGTGTATTTATATATTATGCGCTTATCCGAAATTTTATTATAAATGCATTATTGTACATGAGTATTTTCTAAAATAGGTCATAAGAAAGGGTTTGGTTTCAGTTCATATATATTTGGTTTCAGTTGGCATATATATAGTTCCGTAATCGGTGTCCGGTCCACTTTGGCCTAATATTCGGAAGTAGCAAGGTTTGGTCGTTTGTAATTACCTATAAGCCCCTCTATAGTCGTGTCAATTGAACTGAATCCGAATCGTGCTCTGGTTTCTGTACAATGTAATAACTGACAGGGTGAGGCCACCATAGCAGATTCCGATGCGCAATAACGAGAGTTGGTGAGAATATTGTCGATTAGGGATACTGTATTTGTAATAATTCAGGTTGGTTGCAAGACTAAAGGAGGAATATGATGCATAGGAAATTTTTTTGAGGAAATCATTCCGCTGGGCAGTCATTTTCGAAAGCAAGTAAATCAATATTAATGTTACCAGTTAGATATATTCGTAGGCCTATATTTTTTATCTATTGACATCGAAGGAAGAGAGAGGGCTCTCATCGATCAAGTTTCTTTGCTTTTTGCACTAGGGTACATAAACAACTGAAATAATGGTAGGCCCTATCTAGTAGTCTGATGAGATCGATTTATAAATAGGCATTTAAACGAGTCATTTAAGTATAGTTTTTTTTATAATTAATGGTGTCCAGCAGGTCATGCTCAACTTCTTTAATAAATACACCGACTTCTCACCCCATCGGTCCTCCCTCCTTTTCCACAGATGGGCCGGGGAACATGACAGAGGGGCCAGTTAGACGTCTGGCAACTTCAAAAATGATAATGGACTATAATTTGGAGGGCCACCGGGGGCCACTGACTCTTTTCCACAGATGGGCCGGGGAACATGACTGAGGGGCCAGTTAGACGTCTGGCATCTTCAAAAATGATAATGGACCATAATTTGGAGGGCCACCGGGGGCCACTGACTCATTTGTGGTGGGGTCATGGCCCCCAAGCTCCCTGTAGAGCCGCCACTGCTCATCCTGTTTTAATATACGAACTTGAAACCAGCAGGTGGAATTGTTTCTGCCAGGTTTCCGTCATTGCTAAGATCTGAACGGGCAGTTGTTGCATGAGGAAAGCATTATCGTTCAGTTTTGCAGCAATGTAGCCTACAAGTTCAGTGATATCTAGTTTTAATTACAGCACAGCACAGTTGCACTAACAGCTGCAATAGCCGTGTCTATGAATAATAACAAAATTTAATAACTTTTTGATACAGCTACTGATAAAGTTCATCAATAAATGAGAAAATCCTTAATTTTAACAGGAGATTAGAAAAAGATATTAGATCAACTCTCAACTCAAATAAGATAACGCACACTGCAAAAAGAAATCATTATTATTAATGGTCCAATTTTTAATAGCTAGGCAGCAACTGCATAGCATTGAACATCTGCTTTTGCGGGTAATGACAATTTCAAGAGTCGAGGAGAATTCTTCAAAAACTGTTCAAAAGACTGAACTAAACTGAGTCTCTGAATGGTCAATAGGCCTATAGTGATTAGTGACTGAGGAGTGGGTCAAATTATTTGAAATGATCAACCGATCTCAAATTTCTTTTATTGCCAATCTCTATTGAACGTGTTGCTAAAAGTCGATTCGAGACCTACGTACTTTTCTTCGATATATAGGCTAGGTTGACCTCGCTTTTCCCTATTCAGTCAGCAAATCAAAAATTCTAATCAATTGCGACAGTTTTTCTCTATTTGTTCAACGAAAAAGATCCTTAGAAAAAGATGGTGTGTTTATATAGTTACCGGAGTGGTGTTGCTGTAGTTTCCAGAGTTAACTGCACAAGATCCGCGATAAAAAGGAGTTCAGCATTCTTCGGCCTTGTAGCCTAGTTTGATTTTGGATAGGTCATATAGACAAGGGGTGCAAAAAATCAAGATTTGTTCAAAATCAAAAGTTGTTTTTTGGTTTTATTTGCTTTCTTGGTTTTTAGCTTTCCTTTTGATTTTGTCACAACAGTTTTGTTGTAAAAAGCATCAAACACAGCATGAAAAAATCTCTAACTCGTTTTTATAATTTATTTAGCTTGATCTCGGACTGAATAACACACAATTTTTTTGCAAAAAGCCAAAAAAATAAAATAAACAAAAAACCGAAGTGTTTGCAGCCCTGCTAGAGACTTATCAAGGTATCGTGGTCAACAAAATGGCGACTGTGAGATGCTCATCTGTTTAGCGATGTACCTCATTTCAAAACTCTAACTTAACTTTGTAGTCTTGGTTTGTTCAAAAACAAATTGTGCCCATGTGACCTTGATGTTGTTTGGTTGATTTTTAGAGCTTTTGGGATTAGATTGAGTGCTTTTAGAATAAATTAAAATTGCTTCAATAGTAAACACATTTGTCAAAAGCCTGTTGTTAATTTTTTGGCAATGGAAATTAACTGGAAGTGGGTTGCTGTCGGAGTGACCGGGATCGGAATTTTTGTCATCAAGAGATACATGGCGGGTGGTGTTTGCCGGAGTCGGGCGCTTATGATTGGGAAAACTGTAATCGTTACCGGAGCCAACTGTGGAATTGGCAAGGCTACTGCCGCGGAACTGGCCAAACGTCAAGCGAGGGTGATTCTGGCCTGCCGAGATTTGGATAAGGCCAACGCTGCCGTAAAGGATATACGGTCCCAGACAGATCAAGGCGAGCTGATCGTAAAGAAACTGGACCTGGCTTCGTTTCGTTCAATAAGAGAATTCGCTGCGCAGGTGATAAAAGAGGAACAACGAATCGATGTGCTGATTAACAATGCAGGGGTATACGGCTGTCCGTTTACCCGCACGGAAGATGAACTCGAGATGCAAATGGGCGTTAACCATTTTGGACATTTCCTTATGACAAATCTCTTGCTGGATAAGCTGAAGTCATCTGCCCCAAGCCGTGTGGTAGTTGTGTCATCGGGACTGCACAAATATGGAAAGATTGACTTCGAAAATTTTAATTGCGAGGAAGGGTATGATGGGGAAGCGGTGTACAAAAATAGCAAACTTGCAAACAATTTATTTGCTCGAGAGTTGACCCGTCATCTGGAAGGCACTGGAGTGAGCGTCTACTGTCTCCGACCTGGAATGGTGCGGTCAAACCTGGGACGTCATGTTCAAATGCCACTTGTGGTGAAGGTGCTTGGCTACCTTTTTGGGTGGTTACTTGTCAAAAGCCCATACGAAGGTTGTCAGACGGTCCTTCACTGTGCAATTGCCGAGGAGCTTAAGGGAGTCAGTGGCAACTTCTATGGAAACTGCAAGATCGAGGAATGGACTTCAGTTTCCTTGGACGATGAAAAGGCGAGGAAACTTTGGGAAGTTAGCGAATGTTTGACCAAGTTAAAATCAACAGTCTGATATATTTGCTTATTCCTAGAAATGAAATATAATTTATCTGTCATTCTTTTCCATCAACTACTGTATACTTCTGTGAGTAATGTTGTCAAATGACAGACTTTGATTTGCTTTGAAAGAAATGTCCTGATAACGATGAATATCTCGAAGACTACAATCGTGTTACCTTTGATTTAAGATAATATGTGTCTGTGTATAACTATAATTATATTGGGACTGTTAAAGATGAAATTTCTTTTAATACTTTACTTTACGAATTAACGATTAATTAATGTGATTAGATGTACTCCACGATGAGTAAGGACAAATTGATAGAAAATAAATTAACATTTAATTGTTTATCATTAAACAGTATTATTGAAATGTATTGCTACCTATACTAGTTATTTGTTCAGATTAGTATTCTTGTTCACATTTTTCAGTTCAAATGGCTGCCTTCAACCAGTTGCATGTTCAAGCAGCATGTTTACACTGCTAGGATCAAGTGAGCATGTTTTTCGACAATACTGGGACACATTATACCAAGCGGTTGATGATTAATCTTTAAAAATATATTTAGCCTCTAAATTAATTAACGATTAATCGACGAATTAATCGTTGACTTCTTCAACCGTAATATATGTAATCGTGTAACTAATTATATATATATATAATTATGTATATGTAATATATATATATAGAATTTTATATATGCATATGTATACATTATGGGTGTAGTTAAATGACTGTGCAGAAGGTTTCTGGACACTGAATTTTCAAGGATGATTGCGATCTGCAATTAAGCAATGACGCATTTGTTAGCTTGTCTATAAATTGTCAATTTTGCATGGTACATTGTAATTTAAGTTAAAATAAGGCAATCTGCCACGATGCCTTTAGGTGTGTTCGACATGATCTGCTTCAAATCGATGGAGTGTGCTGCGAGTGACTATTCACGTTCTTCTTGTGCCTTTGCCACTTCGCATTACGGGTGTGTTTGATGCATGATAACAGACAGTTGATGTTTGCATATCAAGTCCTCAGTGTGAATTATATATATAAATATATATGTATATAGAAAAAATATAGTTAATTAATTCTTTATATATGTATATAGAATCATAGAATTGTCTAATCCAGCTGTGTGAATGTTTCTAATATGTGTGCACTTTAGCTGTTTACTACTATAGCATATTGAGATATGACGGTGATGATGAATGAGTTCTCTGGCTTTTTTGCCACCCTGGGATGCAGTGGCGTTGCAAGGCAACGTGCCGCTGGGGAGAAGGGGCAAAATGGCAATGCTGCTCCTGTCTACTTTTATCTGTCAACATCTAAACGTACAAAAGTACAAAAAATCAGAAAGTAAATTAATATTTTTTTATTTTTAACTTAAGTTAGTGTGAATATATTTACTGGATAAGTTGAAATCAAGTTTAGATGAAAATAATAAATATAAAAAAGGCGGAGATGATCTTGTCGGCCACAAGTTTGTATTATCCTAATCGCAAGACTCACGCTAGAAGATGCTAGTTAATTTAATTTCGCCATGACTTTCACATCGAGTTAAAGAAATTTAGTAATAGCAATAATGTGTAAATTCTCTTTTATGCCATGTCTATTAACATTAGGTGCCATTTGATCATTTCAATAGTTCTTCGGTATATTGTATATGTTAGTTTTAAGTTGAGAAAAAGCAAAAAATCATGGTGCCATCACTGCCAGATTTAGACAAGAGAAACTAGAATCTTGAAAAATGCAAGAATCTTGAAGCATGCAAGTTATACAACAATATTTTTTTTACTGAGAATGTCGCCTTGGTAAAAGTGCTGCCTAGGGCGTTTCGCCCCCTTGCTACACCACTATTGAGGTGAGGTAGGCCTAAGTGAAGTGGTTTTCCATTGCCTTCCTCACAGACAATTATGGGTGTGCAACTTGTCCAGGGTTGATATGCAGTGGCTTGAGGTAGAATCGAACCTGTGACCCTAAGGTTACAAGGCACAAAACATACTGCTTTGTGCCTTGACACCGCATCCCATATTGAGGCATGTAAGACATTAATTATACAGTGATGTTTAAAAAAGTTTGTCTATCTTTTTAAGCTTTGCATACTTCTGATCACTTCAAATAGTTAGCCTTGCTTTGGTTACCACAATCACAACTCTGCTAACAACCATTGACAACCTAATCAACATTTTTATACTGCAATCAACTATCACTGGTACCACTCAATCAATTACAACCATTGTCATCACACTCAACCATGCAACGACAATTGGTAAAACATCAACTAGCCTGTTCTCCTCGAGCTGAAAGAGGCTTGATAAATTGCTGCTCTAGGGTCAATGCATAATTACGTAACGCTCGAGGGGGTGGGTGGGGTGCTACAAAACGTTACGGGGGTGGGTGGGGGTTAGCTGAACGTTACGTAACGCTTTTCATTTTTAAAATTAATTAGTAATTAATTAAAAATACTCAATCTAAGCTAAAACCCAAAGATTAAGTTTTTCCTCTAGTCGTGAAGGCTCATGAACGAAACGCTCTGGCGATATGAAATTTCTACAAAACGTTCTTCTCCCAATTTCTCAGCTCACCTGAATGTTTTCAGAAAGGCGGGGTTAATTTAAAACTTCATACGAAAGCGAGGCGAAATTCAATATGCAAATCAAGTCCGTTTGTTAGGCTATGCATCAATATTACGATTGCAAATGGCTTCAAGTCAGAGCAAATGACGTAACAAATCGTCTACATTTAACTTCCGAAATTTGAAGAATTTTCGATTCGGTATTAAAACAACCGCCATTTTCAATCGCATCATCTGAAGGCGTATTAGTTAAACACCTCGTGACGACCAACATGCAAATGCGGTACTAGTTAGGAGCACCAAAAACGAACGGAGCTGCCGCGCGAAATGGCGGACCCGCTTCCTAAAGAGGTCTGGTGAATGTGGTGATACCTGCGTTAGTTAAGAAAGACACAATCGGGACACGCCCGCCGAGTTCAAAATTCAGTTTCAAGCAAAGCTAGGCTGTAAGGCTAGTAGGCCTAGCATATGAATTTACACTAAACTAGTGTTTAGCCTCGTAGGCTACACATGGCGGTGAAAACGAAGTTAAAACATAATATTAAATATTATATACCATTGATGGAGGTTAAATTTGGAGACTTGGGACTATTTAGGCCCAGGTACAACTACACTGAGTTTTGTTCAAAATAAATACGTAACGCCCAGGGGGTGGGGGTCTATGGAAACTTTACGATGCGTTACAGAGGGGTGGGGTGGGGTGGGGGTCAAAATCGGCAATTTTCAGCGTTACGTAATTATGCAATGACCCCCTAGAAGTTGATCTGGGGAGGTTTGGTGTTTTTGACAGATAAGTTGTAGCATTATAATAAGACAAAATGGAGCCTTCTGAATGGCTTAAAGCAGAGTTCTTCCTTCTCCTGCTAACATTTGTATGTTCTTGTTGTGCTTCTTTAGAATCACTCAGCTGGAAATGAAGCAAACATAATTTTGTTGGGAGGGTTGGCCCTCGGGAAGCCCATTTGTGACAGGTCAGCATTATTGCTCATCTATATATTACATACGCAAAAGTAGTGTTTTTTGGATTCCGCTCCTCTGTTGCATTTTTGTCTTGTTCGTTGACCATCACTGATATTGTGCCACTGGCGCACTACGGCTATTAGTATTATTTTTGTGGACCCTCCCCAGTCGCCATGAGTACGTACATCTGAGCTCTACCCCCTCCCATTGCAAAGGTTAAAAACTATAGACATCTATTAGAAATTGATTTTGCCGTATTCTATTTATTTTGTTAAGCATCATATTTAACAAATTTGTTAACCGTTATGAAATAAAATACTAAAAACACTTGTTTTAAAAAAGTTTTAATGCTACATAAAATTTATTAGGCTGGAATACTGTCCGTGATTGGGCTTGCAGTTCTGATTTCAATATGACCCCTTACTGGTATGGGAAATAATTAAATTCATTCATTCTCTAATAGGCCTATTTCCACTACCTGGGCAAAGTGGGCAATACTGGGATACATTATGCCAAGCGGTATCTGCGGCCAAACCCTGCACATTTAAATAATCAGATAATCCAACAGTTTTTCCACGGACAACCCAATATAAACGAGGCAAACTCCCATAGTAATGTCTAACCAACCTTAATAATCCATAATAGGCTACACTAGTGAAAATGATCCTAACACAAGAATCTTCTGTCACAGATGATCCAAAAGAATGGAAGAGAAATACAAATATACACATTGATAATATGCGCTCATATGCAGACTGAGTACTAATAGGCCTAATTACAACCAGTTTTGAAGATTGCACCAGTCTCTCAATCAACCGTTTTACTCATTAAAGGTTTTACTCTAATCCCTGCGCTGCCGTGTCTGGAATATGAAAAGCGCTCAATCAATGGACTGAGGCCTGGACTGGAGTGGCTGAGGGCAAATTTAAATGCGATGAAAAGGCTATTTCCAAAGACGGACGCAGTGGGATGATAAAAGAAAATTATCGACATAGACCGGAAGCAAGTAAATTGGTGAATCGACTTAAAATCTGATCCGTGTTTACTGGAGTTGACGAGCAGCGGCCATTGAATCTCTCAGCGATCGATCTAAATCTTTCTCTTTAGAGCCTGCTCTTTTAATGGTGGTGTCTGATGAACCCATTCTCTTCGAAGCTATGTCTGGAACGGCAGACACCACTGCTAATGCACGAGTGTCACGTTACAAGATTTGTTTGGTGGGTGGTATTTTGAGACTCAATTAAGTCAAGGCCCTAATTGCCATAGGCCTACATTTATTTCCGAGCTTTCGATTCCGTTTGCTCTCCCTTTAGCCAATTCGAATTAAAAATGGTACGATGCAGATCGAAGACCGTAAGTGCGAAGATCAAGCGACCAGAGAGAACCCTTCCCCACACCTTAGTCCTATATCTATTCTAGCCTTCTAGGCTAAGAAAACGAAGTCGCTTACGTTTGATACCAAGGCTGCCTCTGGGGCCATAGCATAATTATATGTTTGCGACTTATTCTTGTAGTGGATACAAACAGGCCCAGCTCTAGACATTTGGCGGCCTTAGGTAAACCTATATATATGTCCAAAATAACTTAAATGAAAATATTTTTTAAATTTTTTACAAAATTGGCGGCCCCTGAAAATCTACGACCCAAGGCGGCTGCCCAGTTTGCCAAATGAACGAGCCGGCCCTGGATGCAAACCTTGTACAGGCTTATCAATAAAAATCAATCAAAGAGACGTGCTGTAGACCTATATGGGTATTTTTCACGACAGCTCTCAAATTCGAGAAATTTCGGTTTTTTGCTTTGGCTGGCCAACACAAAAGGTAAAATTCTGCGTGTTACAAATTTTTTTATATCCTTGTATGGTATACATGACTTGAAAAACGCTGATTTGTTATCATTTTATTTATTTTATTAGCATGGAAAAAATAGCAAAGTCCTAATTATACAAAAAAATTCATTGTCCTGTCCTATGCTGAGTTGATACAACGTTAGGTTATATTGGTAGTTGAAGTGCTTTAAAGATCTTTAATGACTTATATATTTGGCCTGTGTTCCATACGGTTTTCATTGACTTGTTAACTTAATAATAAGTATTTTAAAAATAAATTTAACTTCTGTCCTAAAAAAATTGTTTACAACACCGTTACTGAGAGTCTTTGGCCATCTGTGGAATAAATTGAGAACTCTCGATTTTTGAATTGACGTCTTCGAAAGCAGGGAACCAGCCTATATTAATTTACCAGCAAGAGACCAATTTAGATTTTGTTCATGTTGACAATTTCTGGAAATTAATCGGATAACATTATAGTATATTAAAGATCCACAATTCCGTCACCATAAGTACTAAATTATGCATATACATATATTTATCTTTTAAAAATATGATATTATTGAAACTGACAGCCTGACCACTATAGACTGATTATTACCTTTATCTCAATTTAACCGAGCAGTGTACGTGGTGGCTTTACTGTGAGGAATCTACAACTCCGTCATGACAGCCTCGATACTTTTCCTAAAGTAACGGTGTTGTAATTTTGAAACGGAGTTGTACCTATATGTTGAGTTGCTTGTGTATATATATATAAACTCGCATATATATGTTTGTGTGTGTGTATCTGAATGGAAGGATTGCAGTCAGACATGTAGGAGTCCACAATAGAGAGTAGCTGTAGGTTGACGATTAAAGCATTAACCAGTGTAGTAACGGAGTTGTAATTATGTCTTGAATTTCTTGTACACGTCTACATATATGTTTGCTTGTGTTTGTACGCGTGTATGCGTTGTGAGTGTGTGCGTATATATGAATGAAAGGGTCGCAGTCGGACATGCTAGGAGTCCAAGCAGCATGGCACTTTGTGTTCACAATCTTTACCTAAGAGAGGAGGTAAGCCAGCCTGCAGCTGAGGACAGAGAAGAAAGAAAGAGTAATTGGACTTAAAGAAAAGAAACAGATTCAGTTTCTTTTGGAAATTGTTAAAAGGACGCTTTTAAAATTTTTATTGGAATGTCTGTGTCTGTTTTATCACTTACATCATTCTGGCACCTCAATGTAACCAACGAGTTCAAGATAAGATTCGATGGATAGTTGATCATGATTTTACCACTCCGTTACTTTAAATAAATGAGATTAGTTCATAGTACAAATGAAATAATTTATCATTAGAGTAATTGGGATTGCTGTATCATATTGCTACGCGCACTTAATAATAATTGATCACTAATTTTGAACAGTGACAGTACTTTGAACTGCGTATTTTTAAATAAAGTAATGGAGTTGTAAATGTATGTAATTTAAAGTAACGGAGCTGTATTTTACTAAAACTATTAAGGATCTAGAATGAAATTTTATGCCAACTCTGTCAAATTTAAGCACTGTTCAACATTAAGTGTGCTTCATTAGTTCCATAAAAACTTATCTGTAAATTATGGTCAGTGTATTTTAAAATAAAATAAAATGTCATGAAAAATTTCCGTATAGCGCCCATTCACGATATCCATACCTACACAAAAGCGTTACCGGTCCAACCGCGGCTGAAAAGGACAGATTTTAGAGAGGTGTAAAATGCAGATGATGAGTTCATAGGTGGCAGACGGAGCTCTAGAGAAGGCCCTTTCAGACGACCGAGAAAGTCCCATGCTGCGTTATGGAAGGGCGTGCAAAAGGGATAATCAGGTCACCGTGAACCGCGGGAGCGAATTGGTCATCGATCTTTACTGGCTGAGATAGCGACATTTATGACTCCTGCAAATAAGCAGGCGCGGTTGCACCGACGCAGCGCCAAACAACAGCGGATATCCTAGGTGACCCCTAGATCTATGCCGAACAGAGGTGGAGAAAGTGAGGAGGGAAAACTGGGTAGACACTGATAGGGCAAATAGGCCTAGATCAGTTTTCGCCAGCTGATGTCAGACTATAGCTATATAAATTGCGTTTTAGATGGGTTTAACCGGAGCCGATTAGACGAAATCCAGGCACCTGGGCCGGCCTGGGGAACAAAGGGCAGCTGCCCCATCCCGGCCCAGGCTGGGTCTTGGGATTCGTGCAAATCCGTGGAGTTTTTGTATAGGGGTGGGGTACCCTACGTGATTTGCAAACAACCCTACACACAAAATTGTCGGTTGCGCGGCTCATTTTACTTTAAACACCCACACGTCGAAGCGCCTTCGAACGTCTAAATTGTCAATTTCATTGCCCCCTATATAGGCACATTTTTTCACACATCGAGATGATTTAGGTACTGTTATTTCGAAAGACTGGTTTAAAAATATGAGGTAAACAAGAGAACAAATGCACTCCATTTGACATAAAGTGCTCAGAATTTCGCAAGCTCTTGGGGCTCCGCTGGAAAGCTTACGACGCTACCCCAGTCGTTAGGAACTTTATCTCCCCTCCCCCCCAACCTCGATGCTCTGGCAACGCCACTGACGGGGTAACTCAGATGGGGTGAAAGCCCATTGGAACCAAATCGACCCGGATACAACAAAATAAGTGCGGTCACGTAGAAAGGAACGGAGCCAATCAAGGGGTCTGTTAGGAATGCCGAAGGACGCATACATGCAAAGTAAGATGTCGTGACCGATTGAGTCGAAGGCGGCACTAACATCGAGCAGGGCCAAGAGCGTAACCTGTGATCAATCCATGTGCGCCATAGCTGTCAGACAGCAGGCCTTTGGCGCAACTAGAGCATTTTCCTGGGGGTGTTCATATTGCAAGCGCCGAAGGCACGAAGTAGAGTACTGACAGCACCCCTAACCCACCCACCCCCCCATTCAGACAAAGAAAAACTCATAGGAATTTAATCAATTGTGTGGGTCAACTTTTTCTCCCCATCATCCGTCATTTGCTTCCCTGCAGTAAACGAATCAGAAGAGTCTATGTCGAGTGGTTCCTGCGAAACCCAGACCGCGAAACACGAAGCAAACCATCAGCATTTAGATAGCAAATTAGCTGATTTGCTACAATTTGTTCCATTGTTATAGTGAATGAAACGTGGATCGTGGATAGAGGTGGGTCAATAGTTTGCCGGATCGGACGAGTCCAGGGCCGTCTCGTTTGATGGCAGGTAACACCAAGAAGCGCTCTGCGAGGGAGGTAGTACGCCTTCCTACATTAAAGAGAACGATTGCAGAGGAGAGTAGGGAAAGGATGAGATCTTCGATCTTCTCTTGCACCAGACAGCGAGTAGAGTACAGAAAATTGTAAAAGGAGAGGGTTCAACTTGAGGGGCCCACCAAGGAAGCTCTGCACGAGGGCTCCCATCAACCGTGCAACGCCACTGCCTATGTGGTTAGATATGTGAGTCAAATAGGTGTGCTGAGTATGGTAAGTAGCACAGGGAAGCAAAGCAAATCTTCGTCCTGACCACGTATGTTTCTGCTGTTACCAGACACCGACAGCGTGTCAGTCGTTTGGACAAAGGCAAGTATGGTAGACCATGAGCAGCATCGATGCATGATATATCGAGCGACTCCGTACGGTTCAGTGGTGCACGACAGCCGAACAGACAGTTCGAAGCACGCCTCAACTTGTCTGTGTAATCACACTGCGCTGCCTGCGACCAGAAACCGCTCTGACATTGCGAGCGAGTATCCACGCTATGACACAGTCGTCGAAAGTTTGATTCTCAGGAAGATAATCGAATGAAATTATGTTCCGACAAAGCGTTTGTTGTTTGTTGAAGCCACTGTGCACCGCGTGAAATCTGAGCTTAATGTTATGTAGGATTCAAATGCTGTGTTGACACAGTGCTTGAGTTTGAGAACATTGTCGATATTATTTTTGTCGATGCCTGGACCTCATGTGTAGACTTACAAGCACTCAGATAGGCCTAGTCGGCGTAATTCTAGGTCTAAGCATTTTGACTTATGCCGTGGGAGATGGTTCAGGTAATAAATACGTTTTTGTCTCACCCGAAGGTTAAAATAATCTCTCAGGTTCTTGTAAGCTATCCGCAGAATAACAATTATTATTTTGCTATCATTATAACTACTACTATTATACATTCACCAGTACTACCACTACTTCCCCCATACTACTACTACTATTGCTATTGTTATCAATATCATTATTATGACTATTAGTAGTTGTAGTCGTTGTTCTAGCAGGAGAAAATGCTGTTGTAGCGGTGGTGATGGAAATAGTAGCAGCAGTAGTTGTGGAAATGTGGAAGTTTTTATTAGGATATGACTTTTTGTAGTGTGCGCTCAAGGGTGGTTTGGTTCGACCTGTTCGAAGGAGTGCCACTGTCCAACTGAGGCAGAATGCAGTACTGTGAATGGATTCTGCAGCAGCGGACGATGTCATCCGCAATGGTTTGGAACTGGATGCCAGACTCGTAAGAAACTCATTCAACAGACGACATGCACACAAATAGGGGATATCTGGACATTTCTGGCTGCTCAATTCTACTTTGACAGTCCTACATTGCCGTCGTTGGGCTGGGAGTGCATTTCTTGAAGAGGCGTTCTACAAATCCTTGAAATGAATGAATGAAATGAATTACTAATATACATGTATAACTTATTCACTGCGCGTCCTGAAAGTCGTCTATCAGAGGACATCTTTCTGTATACGCCTAAGAAAATTCTTGGTTAAATATAAATGACATCATGTTACAGAATATGACTTCGTAATCGTATCCGTAGCTTCCAAACTTATAAAGCGCCAATATTGAACGCCAATCGCAGGACATCAGCCTATTCACGTGTGTTGCGTCGAATTAGAGGGATTGTCCAAAAGGGAGATCAGAGAAGGCAGAGTATATCTGTTAAAGCGGGTGTCGGAAGATTAGACGAGTCTGGATAAAAGTTCTTGAAAGGTGAGTTCTTGAAAGGTGAGTCTTCAGTTTCGAGTAAAAAGCCGGAATGGTAGGCCTAATTGATAGTTAGTCGACGGATCGATTGATTCATCTGCCTATACGTTGATTCATAATGGTTTAGAAAGATAATCCACCATCTTACATAAGATGCCAAGAGTAAAAATAATAAGTCAACTGTGGTCGTGTCTAGACCTCCGTGCAGCGGAATTCTACGACACCTAAGTTGCTTTGAAGTCTGCTTCATTTCTAAAGAAATATATGTGCAGCATACCGGCGATATCTTAAAACAGTGAACACAGTAATGTAGCAGAGACACTCTCCTAAAGACATTGTAACCAAATAGCTATAGACAGCAATGCCTTTCACGGTAAAATTAGGCAAAGTAGGTCTATTCTAATGAGGTCTAACCAGTCTAGTAGTGTATTATTGGAAAATGCTTTGATACGTAGTAACAACAGTTGATGTATACGAGCTACAACACATAATCATTGTCTGCTTTGATAAGCAGTACACCAAGCATGATTCAGTACATTGTCTCACATTCCTCATTGGCTGCTGCTCACAGAAAATTGATGATGTCTTGATCAGTAGAGTACTTTATGAAAATGGGTTGCCCAATAATTATTAGCCTAATGCCTAAAGTCTAGTAAACGTTGAACCAGATGTTACTATGACCTGATGAGTAGCAGATGGCTAATCAATTACCCTGTAGATGGATTTCAATGTTATTACAGGTACGCGTAGTGATGAATTAACGAGCCCTATAACGCACGTGCTCTTCTTTTTTCATAAAGCGTCATGATTCCAGAATAGAATAAACTCAGCGACAATTCGCATCGGTCTCTACTCTCTACTCTCAACAACATTTGAACATGATCTTGACGACAATTATATGACTACGAAAACATTTATGACCATAACGGTGATGGTGACATTGGTGATTTCATGCTGAGTGTTACTGAAACACTGATGATGATGTATCATGATGACCACGACAGTTAGGCCTAAGTGTCATAATGGGTCTTAATTAAGACAATAACAACATTCTTGTTTCGTTTGATCTAAGGGCTTCCTCAACTTACCGCCGCTCCTGAAGTGGAAAGTCTGACGGAAGAGACAATCTGTATCGGCTGGAGACAGTGGAATCGCTCATTCGACGTCGGAGATGTCAACGTCACATCTTATGAGTCAGTTAGACTTACTTTTCAATGTTATTATACATAAAGAAATTGAAGCGACGTGACTAAGCATTTTTACGCTCGAGGCAAGTGACTTCCATGGCGAGTGATCATACTGATGGCAATAAAACGTTTTTAATTTTTCATAGCGAAAGAGCTGTAGGCCTGCGTATCTCAAAGACGTCATGCATTGATCATCAATTATTCTTGCGACATGAAAACTCTGAAGTAAAATGTTTACTAAACTGCAAGAATCTTTCAGAACTTCACCAAAACTGAAGAAAGCTGTAAATTCAATCTTAATGGATTTGTTTTCAAGTGCCATTTGCAATAGGTCCCTATTTTAAGCCACAACAAGGAATTGATGTTTCACTTTGCTGAAAGTGATGTGCAGAAGTTGCTGTCCACGTAGCTAATTTTCGAGTCACTTAAAATGGGCTATTTACTAACAATTTAACGATGAGCTGCTTTGGTTTCCTTTCATCATGATCAACATCGCACGGGAGACTAACTGCAAACGGAAAAGGAAGAAAGCGGGGAAAATTGTACAGAATATAGGACAAACACTTATAAGCAGCAGAAAGGATGGGTTTGGGTGGGCATTCAGAACAGACCAAATAGGTACGTGCATTCCGCCCAACTAAACTTATAAGGTGTGATATATTGAATGAGTTATTGAAGGGAATTGAAGGCAGTATTTAGAACGCAGGCAGTAAATCTCAGTAGATCAGAATATACAAGGCAGACAGATCCTTAAGATCCGATGATAACAAAGTATTTGAAGAAAGAACTTGCCAGACACTGCAAGAAGTCTTAGAGGATGCTTGTTTTAGAGGATGAGCGACAAATAATGTCCAAACCTGATGTCCAAGCTCTCCTAAACCAAGCTTAAACAGGGATATAAGTTGGTTATTCTTAAAGTCCTTGTAGAAGTTCAGCATGAAAGGAAATGTTTAGACCTACTGTGCTTACGCATAAAAACGGGAAACATTATTATTTGGTACAACTGCGGAACAAATGACCTGAAGACATTATCATTGAAAACAAGGAACATAATTACAATAGGCCTGGGCCTATTTGGGTCCAGCATATCTTATGTTAGATGCATGCTACACCGTCAGGTTAAAGGCAGTCAGTAGATTAAATTTGCAGCATATAGGACCCGAATATGAGTCACATTTAGTGCTGAAGAACATCCGTTGACTGACCTCACCTGGTGTGCTTTTAATCTTGTTCTACCAGGGTTCAAATGCGACTGAACTTCTCGGTAGGAGCGAGATCTGCTGTTGACTGGACGGAAGTGTCATTGAATGTCGTAATCAACAAAACGTCTAGAGAATGTCACGGTTGCCTGGATCATATAGACCTCAACACGGAATACGAATTTCGAATCATTCCTATTTGGCTGGATTATGGAAAACCACAGAAAGGTCTTCCAAGCAACGCTTCGAAAGCAATCGTCCCTTCCACTGTTCTATCAGGCAATTAACTTTACACACAATCTTTTATATCTTAAAACCTCGTGCGGCAAGTTAGGGTACCTAAAGGTTCATGATACACTACAGATTTATTTAGGGTATAACTCAGATTTTCTTACGTGAATCCTACAAGTTTTCTCACCATGTTACTGCTCATTTCCGAACCATTCTTCAGTTCATGCTACCGCTTGTGCTTTTTCTCTTTCGCTTCTCTCTTTTATTTCGACAGTTTTACATTTTATTTTGAAACATTCACGATGCATTTGCAAATTAGCAATATCAAGGACAAGATGAGTTTCCAGGAACGCAACGCCGATCAGAATTAGGTACACATTTTCTGATTTGCTTTGGTGTGAAAACAAAGACAACCGTTTAAAGTGTCTCCGTTCTCTATTCGTGCGTGTTGTCTTGTTCTTTCTTTTTCGCGTTTTACCTTTTCAGCTTTTCAGTTTTCCTCTTTCGGAACCATTTAGGTTCTAAGTTATTGCCTTTTCACTCTTTCACTCAGTGAGGCTATGATCAGGAACACAGTCCTGAGTTATGGAAGAGTTGGCCCATTTTAAAGATTAAGTCTGATTTATGTTCAAGACAAACATGACCGTCATTATATCTATGTTGTCTTTGTCCGAATTCATTTATCACGCCATGGCGTTCTTCTTTAGACCTAACTCAAATTGCTTGTTATCAAATTGGTCCACTGTTTGCATAGCGATTTACTGTGACAGCGTAGGCGCCGCCGTGAGTGAGATGTAGTTTTCATCGCTTTTACTGCACATTTCAATCAGATTTATTCCCAAGCCTGGTCCAGCGGTTGATGAGACAACACTAATCCATCGATTAGGCAACCGTTCTAGCTGTGGTTCCTTCGCTGGACCACGAATCGCCACATGACGACAGACTGAGATCCGAAGCGTATTTGAAAGGCAAACGCACTATAAGACAACTCGTATTTGGCCTGGTTCAGATTGAATTGAATTGCACTGGTTGACCTATGACTTCTCACATTTCAGGGTTAAGAACTTCAGCCAATGAGAGTTCTCCTGTCCACATCCATACCGAAATAACTTCTTCTTCATCAACTGTCGAGAGACAACTCTCGAACAGTTCTGAGTCGTCAGTAGATAATACGAATCATCGTATACAACCGACAGCTTTCTTGGATTTTGGATCAAGTACCTCTAATCCTTCATCAACGGCACTGCACGTGGATCGGGATTTAAACGATACCAACTACCCCAGGGGAGTTATCGTAGCTTCGCTAGCTGCTGCGACAGATACATTCACAGTTGACTCCCTATCTTCAACACCTTCCTTAAATCTTGTTCCTCAAACTAGCAATGCCACCACTGAAAACAACAGAACACGGGGCCAAATTGCTGTTAACTCTCCCGCAACAGCTACTGTCAATCGAGCTTCAAATTATACAGCCGCAATTTCACGCGTAGCCGAAATAACGCTTCCAAAAGCTAGCAACGAAACCATTGCAGAAAGATATCGAGCAACCCAAACAACATCTACCTGGATAAACGTCTTCTACATTACTGCCGTTAGAATGGCTAAAGAAGCATCATCCTTGGATGCAGCAAACGTCACCAGTTCTCAGCTTATGGGGTCGAACGTATCCGACCCTGGAAAGAATCTGACAACTCTACCCCTACCCGTCAACAGCAACGTATATAGTTCGGTGACGTCATCTTCTACAGACCTGACATCATTGATGACATCGACATTGCTGTCATCAGAGTCAGATGGCGATAGGTTAGCGCCCTCGGTGTCGATGAAAGCTGACAGCAAGACGACACCTGTTTCCAACTACTCAGAAACGGTTAATGCTCGGACTAATTCCAATTCAATATCGTTTGTTTATTCCTCTTCATATTCACAATCGGACGATAAAGATATCGTCACCGATGTGACAGACACGATGACTAGACCGATTGTCAACATAGGTGAGTGCTATAGGCCTATTGTAATGGAGGTAAAGGCTAAAGGTTTCTTCATACACCACAGGAACTCCTCAGAAGCATACTTCGAGCTTAACATAGGCTACATCTCTGCTGATGTGTGCACACGAGCGAACATCTACCTCTACCTCGTCTAACAGTCTAATTTTTTTATAGCCTGCTCCAAAAATTGAGTTGAAAGTACTCAGAATATGACCCCGAAAGATCTTTCGATGCTGGCTGACTTTGTTTCATGTGGCCAGTGTTTGTGCTTGGTCACCCCTTACACCAGTCTAATGGACCTACTAACTTAATTCGTTTAGGCCCATATGTTGCTTTATTTCGCTGCTCCTCCCATGGCAATAGCGAATCAACTGCACAAATTAATGTTCAACCAGTTACATTACCTTAAATTTTGCATGTTACATTTCAAATATATAACATGGCATTCCCTTACATTATCCAGTGAATGAATGTTGCATTTGACCTGCTAAACATAACAGTGGTTGACGGATAGGCGATATATAATTACTAACTTGCTTGAGAGCGGTGTGCTGTGAGTTCTTTGTTTTGCTTTTTCTCTAGTAAGTTTGTTAGCCATATTCTATAGGGCGTCTAACACAATAAATATTCCGCTGACGTCCAATGGAAAGTCGTGTGTCCATCGAGTATCGAAATTAGTTGTTGTAGACCCTTAGGCCTATAGCCTATGATTATGTATAGACCTCCAGCGTTTAGCGTTTCTCTTTCCATCGCACTATAACCTAACACGAAGCATAGCATGTAGGCCTATGAACGCTAACTAACTATTCTATGGAAATGCTATTCCTAAGTCTTTTAATCTTAATGTACTCTACGTAGGACAAAAACGATAACAACAATAATAATATTAACACCAATAGCAATAAAAATAACAACACTGACACCGAAATCGACGATACCGATATGGGGCCGTTCACATATTATATAACGCTCAAGGGGTAGGTGGGTGGGTTCCGGTTTTGTTAGCGTTACATTGTGTAGGGTGGGGGTAGGTTGAAGGTTTTGTTATATAACAAACTTTTTTCAGCTTATGCTATTCTGCCTGTTTGCCTGATAATTGGAAATTCCATATACCACGGACCTTCATTGTTTAATCGAAGTTCACAATACGTTGTGAACTATAACTAGCACCATTAGCTTTGGTGAATTGATTTGACGTTCTTAGTTACTATTTTATAAATCCACTTTTAACAATTTGCTGTTTACAATTTTAGCAATTTCATGTGCACAGCTCTAAGCGCTCTAAAATTCAATTATGTGTGCTTTGTTTTGATTCTGGTTTAAATTAAATTAATTCACTTGAAATGATTATTTTGATAAGTATTATCATGATGTTTGATTTCGTTTTCTATAGTATGTGTAAATAGTTTATGTTTGCTTAAATACCCGATTGCAGTTGTAGTACGCACTCTGTATACATCATACGCTATTAAATAAGTAGAGTTGTACTGCGCAGTTATCGATAAATACCTGATAGTGCAATATTAAACCAATCCATTCTGTGTGATACTATAATGCTCATTTCTAGTGCAAAACAAGCGGGAAACTAAAATGATGTTTTTAAACAGGATGTACGTCACTACCATGTATTATCATGCTGCATTATAGTAGGCTTACATGTAGATAAATGGTGACAATCGTCGAATACCCAATTAGTTACCGTAATTAATACAAGTGAATTTAGCGCCATTAAAAGTGCTATTATTAAGATGCAGAGGAGCTCCATACATCCGGTCTAAACATCAATGGCACGAGAGAGTACACAAGTTTAAGGTAGCTTTTGTTATATGGCTAATTGAGCATATGATGATTTTTACTGCAGTTCTTGAATTGGATAAAGGCAATTATCAGCTGAATCACTACTATTAAAGTGGGAATTAACATCGTATTGTTATAAAAGTGTCAAATTGTGCAATACAATAATGTCGATTGTTTATCTTTTAATGTGTTCATAGGCTGGGGTGGGGTAGGGTAGCATATCTGTTATATAAAGGTGGGGGTCACAGCTGCTGTTATATAACGTTATTAGGAGTAGGGGGTGGGTCAAAAATTGGAATTTTATGCGTTATATAATATTTGAACGACCCCTGTTAGGCCTAATGATAATAACAGCAGTGAATATAGTAACAGCAATAATAGACAAAATGATGACAGTATATATATAAAAGCATTATAACAGCAATTATGATTTTTGTTTTAATGCTGCTGTTGTTGTATAGTTAGGCCCTATAGGCCCTAATTAGTACCGTAGCAACAACAATAAAAAGCGCAACATTAATACAATAATTAATGAAAATGGCAGTTGTATTTAAGTTGGTTTAATCTATGTATACTTAGGCTAGTAGGCCTAATAGGTGTTTAATAGTCGTCTCTCAAACGATAAAGTAGCATAGACCCAGTTAATAATGTGGCGGACAGGCCACAAGGCTTGAATGAATGATTTATTTAAATAATCGGCTCGCCATAGTGTTATTTTACGTCTATTTTTTTACAGTGTTGCGCATAGGAAGGAAGACCGATCGGCGGTTTTTAATTGAGTGCATAGCTTGCAGACGCATGAATTGGCTTGAGTATAGCCTGACATGCGGTGCATCGCTATATATGTGGAGCAGTGGTTCGTACTGCTTCATACGTAGAGTGGTTCTCGTACCGCTCCAGGGATCGTTGAGTGTTGCCATATAAATACGACCTCTAGTGACAGCCGCTCTCGCGGTCAGGCCGGTGCTGCTTTTCGCTGATCTGGTGGGGTGGGCCCCTCTGCCGTCGATCGCAAGATGGACCGTGCCCTGATCGTAGGAGTCAACAGGCTGACAGAGGAAAGACCGATCGTGAGAAATGCTCACAGGTCTGGGTGCCGTTCGAGAGTGCTTACAGACCTGACAGAGAGATAGACTGGGAAAAATCCCCGACCGTGCAGACCGTGAGAGTTCTGGTGGCCGAGAAATATTCTGGTTGGCTACCTAGATCGGTCATAGTTACTCCTCGAGAATACCAACCGGTTGTCGGATACGTGACCCCGTCGGTGGCCGTGAGAAATAGAGATCGGGTAAAGCCCCGAGCAACCGAACGCTACATCGAGACAGATTTATGGCGACTGTTGAGACAATTTACGGGAAGAATTCCCCAGTGTACACGTTGGTTAAAAGACGGGGAGGGCGGCCCCGTGAAGCCGTTGGAAACAGACTGAGAGCTACCGGAGAAGCCGTTGACAAATACTGGAAAACATGAATACATTCGATAAATACGGGGAGGATGACCCCATTGTTGCGTTAGATACAGGGAAAGTTCCCTTTGGTGCCGAAAACCTGATCAATTGTGGGCGTCTCCGCATATTCTTTCTATTTACGGTTTTCCGTAAATATCTATGCTTGGCTACCTAACGGTAGTCATACTTACTCCTCTCGTTTACCAGCAATCTGTTGAATTGCGTGTCTGATCGCAATGTCTTAGGTCGCGGTTTCCCCGCGTATCTTTACCTGAGTTACTAAACGTAATATCTGTACTTGCGGTGTCCCCGCAGTATGTCTTCTTGATTGTCTTACGGTCTTTCGGTAAATATTCTGACTGGCTACCTATGTTGGTCACAGTTACTCCTCTCGGTTTTCCAGAAATCTATTCACTTGTCTGTCTAGTTGCAATATCTTGGCTCGCGGTTTCCCCGCGAGGCGTCTACTAATTTCTTCTTGTAGATCTAACTACATAATCTTCTTTCGAGGATTTCCTCGAAAGATTTGCCAGTGGTTCGTTCCAGTGTATAAGAGACAGAGTACAATTGCTTCAGAGAAAGTGATTATAATAATACAGGTCTGTGTGAAACATAGAGGTAACGTGGTGACACTTACCTCAGTTGGCTGTGAGAGAATCGAGTCTGAGAAACGAGAGTTGGTGCATTACCGTTGGTCAGAGCTCTAGGTGACGAGTATCTAGATGATCCTACGATGAGAGGAAAAAGTGCAGTCCAATGAAGTTACAGACATGTGAGAGTCTGTGTGATCGGATACTAAAGTATATGACAGATGCAAGCAGGCCGAGAAAGATACTTGTTTGCTACCTAGTTCGGTCATAGTTACTCCTCACGTTTTCCCCAGGTTGTCGGAGACATGAAAAGTCGGGTGGCCGCAAGAGATACAAGCCGAGTAGATTCCCGCAGTAGCAGCCGTACAAAACGAGAGAGCTGCCGGTGAAGAGTTGGCACACACGGGGAAAGTTCCCCATTGAATACGTTCGATAGAAATATCGGGGAAATTCCCGAAGGACCCGCTGGAATTACACGTGGAGGGTGAACACGTTAGAAGAGCACGTGACAAACAAGAGAAAACACTGGTGCCGATTGATACCTTCAGGTTACTAGTCAAGTAACTCTTCTTGATGGCTTTATAGTCGTTCGATAGATACTCTTGTTTGTTACCTACGTTGGTCATAGTTACTCCTCCCGGTTTCCCGAGTATCAGAATATATTACGGTGTTGGCGGACAATTGCCAACGCAGAGGACGGTCAATCGTGTGCCTGATAACTTATGCGTGTGAGGCCGGTATGCCACACACGGAAATGGGCCAAGAGGCCGACGTGAAAGTCTGGGCAGTCGGAAACCCAGGGTAAAGATAGTAAGCAGACCAAGAATTGATCGATGCGTAAATATTACTGTTGGCTACCTACGTTGGTCATAGATACTCCTCCCGTTTTCCCGAAGTGTATCTACTTGCGTGTCTGATCGAAGTGATCGATACGAGTACGTTTGGGTAATCGGGTACCCAGGTGAATACATGGTTGCTTGTCGTTACACACAGTTCTGAGAGCTGACTGAAGTGCGAGGTCGGGCCCCCTCGTGCGTAGGTCGGATCGAAGATCTGTGTGCAGATAGCGAAGTTTATAGACAGAAGACCTTCACTATCAGTGTCCGTGAATACCATGCCAGTGTCATTTTTATCGAAGCAGAATATATCAGTGTTGGTGGGTAACTGCTAACACAGAGGACGGGAACTTAGTCCGTCAATGGTGCATGACAAAATATACGTGTGCGGCCGTTTATGCCATATACGGAAATAGACTGAGAGAGATACGTGTTGAGCAGAAGGCGTGATAGATAAGTGTCGGAGATGACATGACTAAGAGCTGTGAGACTGGTGTGTTAGAGGCTACCCACAGAGGTTAGAGAGTTGGGACAGTAATGTCTAAGAGTACAAGACATTGAATGTAGCTACCGATAATTGTATAGGCCGAAATGGCTTATGGACTTGTTTCAAATATGTCTGAACCTCGTAACTTAAGACAACGTTTGGTGTCCCTAAATGGCGATAGTTTCAGAGTCACAAGATGCTGAACGGTACGACATCAGGTAGAGGAAAACGAGGCTAGTAGCTTGGAAGGTATGCAAGGCGAGGAAGACTCCTGCCGGTATGATTATGAACCCTGTTTTGAGTACGGCCATCCTCAGAACGTTGCCCATCCGGCGACCGCGGAATAGGCAGAGTCAGACCTCGTTACTAATTCGAGCCGTGTTACCTTTCTTGGAGAAGAGACCCGTCCCTAATCTTGCCTGGTGATAGTGAACATCCTGGTAGATATAGAGAGTAACCGTTTGGCATTGAGATTTGGTAAGAAAGTGACTCGGGCGACTCCAGGCGTGTCAGCGAGCTGGGGTCGACACCGTCCGTTAGCGCTAGGCAGGCGCTCGGGCGGCAGAACGCCACAATAAGATCGCCCTAATTTGCCACGCCATAGTTTCAGCCAGAGCGGTTGGCAGGACTGGGAATAACTACGAGAATGAGCAAAACCGTTTCTTCAGTGTTTTGAATCATACCTGTCAGCTTCGCATCGCATCTTTTAGATATCTCGGTGGAATCCCTTTACAAATAATTTTAGCCGTATTGCTAGGACCACAACAATATTTGAACATCCACACCTTATCAGCTTACTGCTTTAAAAAGGATTGAATCAATATTCATTGATGCCTTTAGGAGGTTCCGGAAAGCATTAGACCCACTTGAATGATCAGATTCATACGACTTACAGATCGCACAAGAAATCGAGAAATCGAACCTCGGTTGATTAAAGAACGACGCTTCATCAATTGACTGATCTCATCTCTCATTTCAACTACTTCTATAACGCCGTTATCATAATAACCACTGCATGAATGTATAATCGTGTCAAGTGGAACTGTAGGCCTTCAAAAAATCGTAATCGTTTGGACGACTCTCAGGCGAAATCCAACAGGTGCCTGAGCTGACTATTAAATGTTGAACTGCTGACTGTTGTATTTTTGAAATATTGAAGTGTTAAATGTATGACTGTATGACAATTAGAGACTTTAGAGTTAGACTGTTAACGGTTTAAGCAGCAAATGCTAACATGCAAGAATGCCAAGTCTTAGGCTGTTAAATGTTCAACAGTTAGGCCTAATTGTTACATTTTGAACTGTTTGCCAATTGAAGCATGTCTGTCTTGAAGCTGAAATCTTTTAATTTTCGTTCAGCTCCGGAAGGTCCAGTAATCAACCTGACTTTGGAGCTGTCATCAACTGACCAATCGTCCATCGTGGTCAGCTGGAAGCCTCCAGTTCGCAGTCGTCCGTTTCTTTCCGGATACTCGATGTCCTACTCCATTTTGGGAATCGGAGACTGCAGCAATGAAACGCAGGATGCTGGTTCCGAAAGAAACATCTCCAGTTCCCTCGAAACCTACACGATCCAATACATTCTTCCCTGGAGAAGATATCGCGTCCGGATTTCATCACTATATTCTAACCGATCCTATCCCATTCAGGCAGAAATAATTTCCAGGGAAACTGGTAGGCGCCTATGCAATGAATAATCTAATTAATTATATATAATTATTAATCTGTTGGTCATTGTGATCTAATTTACACGTCGGCCTACATTCGTCGGATCTGATCTAATTGGGTGCTAGTTGTCTGTCTCTATGGAACACGGGGACTTTCACTTTGGATGCGCAACATGTTATGTAGGCCTGCACCAGGATGTTGGGCTTTGGCTGAACCAGTCGGTGGCATTTACCTAACTTAATTGGCCTTATTGTAATTTGTAAGGATAATGTATGATAAAGACAGAATAAATTCATCCAGTCATGGGTCACTACGTCACTTAAAACTTTGAATTCTTTAGAAGTCCTTTACACGATTTAAATCCAAATCAAATTAAAGTCAATCAAATTTACATTGCAACGGTGTCTCATTTTGCGCATCAGAAGGAGGCGAGCATTGGTAAAAACTGAACACCACGTAACACTCGAGTTACTTATAGTCAGGCTGCCATTCGTAATGTCGCTCCAACTGCATTATGTCACCTGTCTAACTCCAATAGTGTCACGAAGGCATGTCATCATTGTGATGTGAAATAACATAATCGTTCTTGCAGATCCAGTCGGCGTTCCCTGGAACCTGCGCAGCACTGGTATATCCAGTCAGGGTTTCTCCGTCGCCTGGAGTGACGTCCCGTGTTCGCAAAGAGGAGGTCGACTGGTCTACTACGACGCTCGAATCCAGGAACTGAACTCCAGCCTTGCTGAGGACAACAAGATCTTTACCGCTCGACCAGCAATTGACGTCAGTCACTTGATACCCTTCACGCGCTACAGCGTACGCATTCGATACGTCAACAGCGCCGGCCATGGTCCATTCTGTGACGACTACATCGTCCAGACCGACTCAGACGGTGAGAACTTAACCATCCGTGCAGTCTGGGGCATTATTCGCCCTTGTAGCGGCATGGCTGCGTTACGGCGCTTTAGAAATCGTCCGTTTAATTATCCAGCGCCATTGCCATGTGAAATGACCAGAGAATACGGAAACTTTCAAAGGCCAAGGCCAAGTTCAGGACAGGGTTTCATGCTTTGGCATCACAAATCTGTAGGCACTAACGCCAATTTAATTTACATTATCCAAAATGATTTCGGTGCAGATTGCTGCATTTTCATACCTCTCGCTGTTCGCCATTCCTATCGCCTATGCCATATAGTATTACTTTGCACGCTAGAAACTTAACAAAGTAGGATTCCACTGCAATTGATACCAGTCAGATATCTAAACAGGACAAAATTTGCGTCATATAAGATTGCAAAACCAGTCGAAGAAGTAGTTTGTCAGATTAGAGATTTCTTACGTATGAGTTACTCACACTCGATATATATATATATATAATAAATATATAGTCACTATCTGGGCAGCTCTTTTTACTACTCTGGCCACGAACTCTTTGGTGAGACGGTGCGTGTTGGTCTTTGCCTCTATATAACTGCGATAGCTCTGCTACCCTACCATAGGCTGTCCGAGGTTGCTGTTGCCTCAGTTCTACTGAGCAGGATGTGCTCCTCGTACCTTTACATCTCCTAGGTAGAACCGCGCCTTCTCAGTCGTTGGCCCCTCGTTCTTGAATGGTACCCCTTGGCGCTTCGTTTGCTTCCCAAAGTCTATTCTGGTGCTTACTTTTCCAACATTAAACTGTCCTTTTAACCGTACGTGGGTTGGGAGCACATTAGCGTAGTGGTCTATAAGAGGTGCAGTATACTTGAGTCTATGTTATGACTGACTGACTGACTGACCGCCTGACTGACCGCCTGACTGAATGAATGAATTATTTAATTAAAACAACGAATAAACAATGAATGAATGAATGATCGAGCGAACTAAAGAACAAATGAAGGGATGAATGAAACGTCGGAGTCTCCTAACCTGACACAAGTCTTTCCGGTCTAATTTTAAAGCTCCTCCAGGACCTGGAGACGTGGCGATCGGAAATGTGACAGACGAAGCGGTGTTTTTGAGTTGGTCGCCTCCTAAGCCTCCCTTTGGTCTCCTTCAGGAGTATCGAGTCATTTGCTGGCCTGCGTCAACCGATGGAGCCAACCAGAATAGCGACATCATCAACGTCAACACGAATAACGCCTACCAGTGGATTACTGGCCTCCTACCTTATACCTACTACTACGTTCAGGTGTACTAAACTACCAACTCTTGCAATAACGATCACAAATCATATTTCCTTTTGTAATCTCAGGATTTCTAAAGCTATACTCAACAGTTAAGAATTATTTGAATTACATCAGCTTCTTATAATAAAGTAATAACTTCGTTAATTTCAATCGGAGAAATCTTGGTAAGATTACAAGTACAGTAGGCCTATGAACGAATGATGACAAGTTATTACATGAGTCGATTAATAACTGTTAGTAGCCATGCAAGGCGCCTTTTGTACGGAGCCAGGTGGTAAGCACCACAAAAGGGATTACAGTAGGCTAATCTAGTTTGGCGGGATTGCTAAAAATGGCTAGCGGCTTTAAATTAACACATGACCGAACAGGCGTACCTCTGAGTTCAAAATTCAGTCTCAGACAAAGCTGGCGTGTAAGGCTAGTAAATAGTAAGCTTAGTAGTAATGGAAATAGTGGAAGTAGTAGTAGTAGGCTTAGTAATAATGATAATAAATAATAACTTAGTGTCTGCTAGTAATAATCCCGAATGGTTGTGTGGTTAAAGGTCCAGGCAAGGAATATGGTGTCGAATGGAGACGGATGGGGAAGCAGGTCATTTGCTATACGCCTGGTGACCAAAGATGGCCGACCGTCAGCACCCATTGAGTTGAGAAACACGTCACGAAGCGACACGTGTATCACGATCGAATGGCGACCTCCAGCGACGACGAATGGCATCATCACATCATACAAGGTTTGTCAACCGTGTGCTGGTGACAATTATTTCCTTTAGAGGTAAGCCTATTGTTCGCCTCTGTAGCGGTTAGGCCGCGATACGGCGCCATACAAATTGTCGTTATTATTATTATTATTATTATTATTATTATTATTATTATTATCGTTATTATTATTATTATTATTATTATTATTACTATCGTTATTATTATTATTATTATTATCGTTATTATTTTTTTTATTATTATAATTGTCGTTGTTGCTGTTCATTCAATCAATGCAACTTTATACAAAGCGTCACTTCTAGGACGCTTAGGCCTACTCAGAGGCGCGCCAGTCCAACTAGGCTTACTGCTGACCAGAACTCAATTCAACGAAAAGTAAAATGTATTAAGGATTTCTGCGGAGAAAACGAAGCTCATTGGGAATTTAAGGTCATCCAGATGGTTGGACCATCGACTGAAAAAGTCCGGTATACACATCTATTTGTGTCAATTTGCTGCCTATAATGCCTAGCCAAATATATTCTGTTTTTAAGGAGTTAGTCTCAGTCTATTTGTGGAAATTAAGGATTAAAGAGTCTATAGATAGCTACTTGTACCCGCGTGTTTTGAACAGTAGGCCTAGCATATATTCGCTTTGACGCTTGACAATGAAGATAAGTCTGAATGTCGTCAACAGTTGGTTTAAGACTCTACATGAGGATAGGAGTGCAAATTTCAGAGCTGAACCAATCTTTAATTGCTTGGTTCAGCTTCTTGACTGAGTGGAAAAAACTGCAGATTATAATATTGAGTCTTATTTTCTCGCTGCTCCGAACTTCCAGCCTGCAGATTATGCAATGAATGCTAATGTCGCGAAGAAAGCTAAGTGATTTCTGATGGTTACACTAGGCTATTTAGTATTTAAGCAACTACTTGTAATTCCAGAGTAGTTTTGGATGTCTAAGCAAGAGTTGACAGAATCGCATCAAACGCATAATTAAGTGGATTAAACGATATCTCAATAAGGCATCGGCACTTGTTGAGCTGCTAATAATCCGACGGTGCGTTGTTCGATGAACCCTTCTGATGAGATTTCCGTTGTTGCTCTTCTTCCAGATGTCGTATGCGTTGTTCTCCAGCCCTGTGAACATCAAAGAGGAGAATCTGCGTGGTGACGTCCAACTGTATGTTGCCTGCGCTCTGACGCCCGCTGTGCGCTATCAGTTCAGAGTCGCAGCAGCCACTCGTAACTTCCTGGGAGACGCAAAGTCTGTGAACGTCTCGACAGAACCAGAAGTTCCACCCGTTCCCGTGTCACCGTCGATGAAGGCGGTTACGAAATCTACCGTCACGATGCTGCTCCAACCTGTCACATCCACTCTCAGCCCTGTCACTTGGTATTTCGTTGTAGTTTACGATCTGGCGGACACTACTCGATCGAGAATGAAGCGTTCAACAGACCAACAAGATCCGGTTGAAACGATTCCGTTGCCCGGTTACACCACAGCAAAGCTGTCGGTCAGCCAGGTAACCAGAAGCTACGAGTTTACGATTGGTGACGGGCAGACGTATGGCGGGTACTTGAATACCCCGCTGCGACCTGATTCACTCTACACCATCTACTATGCGGTCGAAAGCACGTTTGATAGCGTGACCAGAATGGCATTCACTCAGACCATTTATCCCGTCCGAACTCTCCCATCGCAGAATTTGGACAGCACTACACCAACATCACCCACTACATCTAACACAGCGCTAACGAGAGACCGTGATGTGACTTCGAGCAGTATTTTGAGGACAACTTTCACGGAAAATATCACCGAATCGAAGACTACCATGATAGTCATTGTGGTGGTTGTGGTGCTGGCGGTGCTTGTAGCGGTAGTAGCAGTGTCAGTGTCAGTATGGTGCTATTGTCATCGACGACATCACCACGACAGTCTCGATCTCAGTTTCGACCGGACGACGAAGCCGTCCTGGGTGAAATACTATCACAACAACTTCAGTAAAGACGCGGATAAACTGGAGAACAATAAATCCTACAAACTATGCACAAACGCTGACGCAGCGTCTCCCACTTCGGCAGACGCTGACTGCTGTTTGGACGATGTGCCCGTTGCCGAAATCCAGGTCTACCGAAAGAAGAATCTAGAGGCTGAATTTCGAGCGCTTCCAAGCGGCAACGACCTGTCAACTGTGGCGGGCAGTCGAGCAGAAAATAAAAACATATCGAGGAATGGCGTTCTTGCTTTTGACCACAGTCGAGTGGCTGTTCAAGCAGCAGGGGGCGGCTCTGACTACTACAACGCGAGCTACGTCCCAAACTACAAAGGCAGCCGTAGAGTGTACATCGCAGCTGAAAGTCCCTTTAATGGAGCGACCATGCGAAGGTTCTGGAACATGATTTACCAAGAGAATGTGCGACACATTGTCTTCATGGAGGGTTCGCTCGACCACTTGGCCAAATACTGGCCAAGCGAAAACGGGGCAACGGTCACTTACGGAAATGTCGTGGTGTCGTTAGTCAGCGCGCGTAGGTTTGCCTGTTTTGTCGTGCGAACGCTTCTGGTCGCTTTAAGAGGCGAGAAAAAACCGAGACACGTGAAGCAGTACCACTTCACGGAATGGACGGACGACGAAATGCCCAGCTGTACCCTGGCGCTGCTCGACTTCAGATCCAAGATACGGTCGCCACCGACGGATCTGAAGCAGCCCATGCTGGTTCACTGCAGAACAGGAGTGGACAAGTCGTGCGTCTTCATCGCCGTAGATTCGCTGCTAACACAAGCAAAGGCAGAAAACTGCGTGAACGTATACGAAGTCTGTGCTGCCCTCAGACGACACCGAGCGATGTCGATCGCCACCGAGAAACACTACATGTTCGTCTGTGGTGTCATCGTCGAAGCCCTTTGCACGAACTACACCGTAATAACGAACCGAGAGCTGAGGATGACCTACCGTTTAATGACCGAGGAAAACACGAAATCTCACAAGTCCTGTCTCGCCAAACAATTCGAACTGATCGCCGATTCGTGTGCAGTCGCCGTCGCCAAAAGAACGCCGCACGCGAGGGGCTTACCCGTCGTAGAACTCGACTCCTATCAGGCGAAAGACGCATTCCTTCTTGTCGAATTGCCATCGCCATCCAGAGAATCGGAATTCTGGAGACTAGTGCACGACCGGAAGGTGAGATGCGTGGTGACGTTGAACAGTGACGCTCGATGCGATGACGCACAATACCCAGAGACAGCGGCATCGAAGACGGTGGGACCGTTCGCTCTTCATGTGACCGAGACGGACAGCTACCACCGAGCGACCGTCGTGAGGACCGTGGGACTGCGACGCATTCAGGCGCACGGACAGCAGCCGGACCTCGTCTTCAAGCAGTTCGGCTTCTACGAGTGGGACGACGAGGACATCCCTCTGTCGAAGCACGGCTTCATCCGGCTGCTGAAGCTGGTTCACGACTGGCGGGTGGAGGCCAGTGCATCAGAGGCACCGGTCGTCGTGCAGTGCAAAGACGGATCGTCCAAGTCAGGTCTGTTCTGCGCCTGCTACGTTCTGTGCCAGAGAATGGCGGCAGACGGTCAGGTGGACATCTTCCATGCAATCAAAACGATGAAACTGAGAGCACCAGACATCATCAGCTCACAGGTAGGTGGTAATTCATTATCTATTGTGAGGTCGTGGTGATAGCTAGGCGATTAAGACCTGGCGTCCAATAATGCATGGTGCGTTAGGATACAGTACCCTTACAGAAAACTAAGGCATGTATGGAAGGTAAGGCAAGTTTATTGTTTGTTTATGCCACAGAAATTTGATTTTTCTTAGGTTTTTAACGCAGATTAGCAATTTTGCACATTTCCGTAAAAACTTCATTCATACATAATTTGTCAATATAAGATTATTTACGATTATAGGCTTGTATCATGTGGCAGATCGTTAAACTGTAGTTTATTTGGGATTATTAATATTTCTATCTGTTTCAATTATTTTATTTTTAGGAACAATACAAGTTTTGCTTTAAAGTGCTCTGGGATTATGTGCGCCTATCAAGACCAAGTGTAGAGTCACTAGGCTTGGAGTCCGGCAGTTGCGAAAATATTAGAAAGACGCTCAGATTAGCCGCAAAACTATCAAAACAAAGAGCACAAGATGGAATAGAAGACATTGAAACAAAATATAAAGAAACTAATATAATGAAGGATAATTCTGACATGGAACCAGAAAAAACAACAAATGTCCGAACTATCGTTTCCATTCCAAAGGAAGAGAGCGACGAAAACATCACAAAGAGTTTCTCAACACCAACCGATGGCGGTCAAAAGGATGTCGAGAGAGTATCTACCGGAAGTTCCGATGAAGACAGAAAGATGAACTTCAGGATAACACTGTCCACTCAACAGGATGATGCAAGCAGCGTATGAGCAGTTCTATCTAAATTCTGGGGAAAAATTCAAACAAGAGCCGTTTCATTGGAAAAACATATAGGTGGAAACAGAGTTCTATGGATGGAAATAACCATCTCTTATGTGTGGTGAGCAGAAGTAGAGGAGCTTAAAAGCAGGGTAAATTTTTATTGGGCAAGCTTGGTCTGAAATATTTGTTAAAGTTTCGTCCTTAGTATATAAACAAATTGAATAGAATAGAAATTGTGCCTCACTGGATAACTAAGTATTTTCACAAGATATTACATTTACAATCCGTTTGTTTGGAAACGAGGTACTGGGAAACTTCTCAATAAGCTGAAAGCAAACTCCAATTACATAAGTAATTTACTTGGAAATGTCATTATGTTAAGATCAGTCGCTTTACAAAAAACAATTATAGATATGGAGATCTTTTAAATTAAAACATACCAACTAGGTTTATTTTTAAAACTTTTTTTTACCCAAGGCAGTTATAATCCCTCTGGTTCTCATAAAATGTTGTTTGAAAGGCTATTAAATACAATACAGTGCTTCTGATTATTTCAATGCACAGGATCATATACCAAGGGCAAGGCAAAAATACTTTGTTAGAGAAACACATTTCTTTATCTGGAATATTTAGTTTTTGTCTCTATCTGGATTAAAAGACAAGATAGTTGAAACATAAAAGTCTTTTTGTCTCCTGACAAACAAATGTGAGAACACACAATGTTTTGATGAGGAGAGTCTTTCTGATCTTTATGAAACACTGCGGTTCTACCAGTAATTTCTATTGACAAATTCCTAACACAGCATCATATTCATTCAAACATAATGTATGGCATGATTCTGAACTCACCAGAAACTATAACAACGTTTAAAGACACTTGACTTGATTTTACAACTCGATAGAAGATGATAATTGAACAGAAAAATCTGCAAAATATAATTACACATACTAACTAAACAGCAACAGATGACGGTTAACACAATTTTACAGTTCTCATAATTCTCATAACCTGCTTAAACTACTGCATCATTTCACTAAAAACACAATGCATTGAGATTTTACTCAAGATACAAAATGGAAAGGCTAAACATTCAGACCTCATGCACAGTTTCAATGAAAATAGAAAATAAACAGAAATCCTTAAAATTCTAGCTCAACAAATTTTGCATATCGTAAACGCACCATTTAAATTGATGACATATTAACATGCCTGCTAATTTTAAGTATATATATATGCTATAGCAACATCCTAACTTTTTAAACTCATCAGACATAATTGTAGAAATCTTCTGGAAATTCCTTCCAGATATGCCGCACAATGTCTTTGTCCATTTCGGCGTCTTTATCATCTTGCGATATCCGCTGGAAGCAGCGCTGGAGTTCCGATTGGCGATGTTTGTGCTCCGAGTAATCAGAATTCTTCAGCAGGAGATGCATCAGTGATAGATACTCTGTTCTCATCTGTTCAAAATTAAGCAATCTCCTAGAAATCAACAGATTAATACAGCAATGGCTATCAGATGGCACTGTAATAAAGGACCTATTTTTACCCTCTTTTATTTAACTTGGCTTGTGTAAAGAAAGTTTGTCACGATCGAACTGGTCGAACATAACTCTTTTTAAGGTATGTTTCCGTCAACTTACACCAAAACTTGCTTATAACACACACCGAGGTTATGATGTTACATGACCACGGACTTGAAATTCGGATTAAATTTCATTTTGGAAATGACCTCCTGATATATAGAGACCCGTTACCAAGATCCGGGAAGTTGAGGGCAGGCAGTTTATACCCAAACTGCTTTTGAATGCTTTACTTACTTATTCTAAGACAAGCATAGAAAATGAAGTAAATGATACTTTTAACTCCAACTTAGTACCAATTCCTTTACGGCCCTTGCAGATATCTTTACTATGACTGCATTTCTGCACTGGGTAAAAAATACCATACCCCACGAGACTGAGGCCATACCCCTCAAGTACTGAGGTCAGAAATCATGAGACAAGAAGAGTTGAGGTCAAGACCGGATGTCATAAGGCCAACAGCTGGATACTATTACCATCAAATTTAGTCTTGACTATCAGCACTTATGACAATGCTACTTAGCACTTCATAATACTTATGCTGCTTTCACAGATGCATCATAATACAATTCTGGTTTGAATCTAATGTTTAAACACGAAAGAATCGAAAATAAAGTGGAGAGTCTCATTACACACCTTATCGCCAGATGAAAGATCCGTCAGCTGTCGCACAATGATGTCAATAAGGACTTTGGCGTCATTCGTATAAAGGAGATCTGACGTCTCACGACGAGAGAATAAGTCAGACACAAACTTAAGCACTGAATTGGGATAGTTAATCGAATAACTGAACAAACGCACAGGATCATCTAATAAATAAAAACAAAATCAGTAGTTTGATAAGCTAAGAAAAGGTAGTCATTTGGTATGCTGATAATATACAACATATTTTGTTACATGACTTTGCTAATTGTTGTGACATTTTTGTTAAAATGATGCTTAACATCATAATAGGCAAGTGCAGAGAGCACCTCCAAATAGTTATTTTGTGAGAGGCGCTACATAAATCTATAAATACAATAATATATAAAAGTTAAAGGGACCATTGCTGATGTTCACTAAATACAACGGGTAAAAATAAGCGAGATAGATATATTCAGATCAAGTTCTATCCAACTCTACACAGATGGAAGTGCATAGTGGCCATATGGCCTCGACTCAGATGCGAACCAATGCCTGTTTGACAGGAAGCCATGCCTTGAAAAGTCCCTGTGAATGGACAATGATAGCCCGATATTCAAACCTCTGAAGCCAAAATGGGTATGCGAACTGGCACCCTCACACACATAGGTGCATACTCAAACCAGTGTAGCCAACTAGGTAATTGGCCAATTTTAGGTTCCCAGACATTCCTTCTATACAACATCTGAGAACAAATAGTACCTTCAATGTATTTTATGCAACTGTTGATGGCGTCAGTGGCACCAAAACACCCTCATCCTTGTCGGCACATTTCTCAAAAGCTCTAGGATTTTGGTCAGTTAAACGAGGCTAAGGTATGAAGGTATACTCAGACAATGCTTAGTCTGAATTAACTGACCAGTGACCAGACATAAAAGCGCATCAATTAAACAATTTGGCAAACAAAGCATCTGATAACTATAATAATTCTTCAGCCAGCCACTACTAGACCAACAGGACCATGTCACTGCTTAGTAGCTATAACTGCAATATGTCTACCAATCAAAAGTTCAATAAGGAACATGGAGCAGATTCTCAATAAGCGAGACTTCAACATAAAAGAGTTTTACTTCAGTGGGTTTACATTGGCTGTGGCTGGTTTTTCTACTGTTATTCAACAGACCTAGAAGTTCAAAATATTGAAGTTTTTTCTGTACTAATGCCTTTGTCTTTAAATTTGGCTTGTCTTTACATACATTGCATTATGTAAAACTGACAAATTTTAAGTTTATTCAATGATTTTCACTCAAAAGTTCAAATATTTCACTTAATTCCGAGACAATGTAGGGACAATCAAGTGAACACACGCACGCACTCACACACAAACAATAAACGTTCTACCTTCTCTGTTGAACATAAGTAGAAGTTTCTCAGTGAAATTCTTTGCAGTTCCACGTGCAGCAAATGCCTTCATGACGAAATTGTCGTCTGGCAATTCAAAGTGTAAATTAAAAGCAAGAATCAGACGCAAAAAACCATCGACAATCTGTTCGAATTGAGCGTCTTGATCGGGATTTTCAATCTGTTCCAGAAGGAAGTTGACGAAGTTGACATTTAGGTGAACTGAAACATGCCAATGCCAAAATTCATAAATACAAATTATTTAAAGCAAATTGGAAAATCCGTATTTTAAAATGATCATATATTACCATTAGCAGTTCATAGCTTAGAAGCAAAGTATGGAAAGGTAAGGTAAAACAAAAAGAAAGGGATTTTCACTCATAACTTTTAAAAGTTCATTGCTGTCCGCAAATTCCGAAACCTCCTCAATATGTCCACTTGTACCATTCTCACATCTCAAGATTGAAGGAAGAGCAATCTAGCAATGTGGAAAAGAGCATCTGTTCTCAAGAATGACATACCACATGGCTATTAATCTGCTTCACTGGGATTCAAAACCTGGGAATTGGGTTCAATGTTTCCAGGTTCACAAAAACCCAAGTGCACTCTGACTTACTAGAGAAAAAGAAAATGAACTTACCATAATATTGGAGAGGAAGAGCTTCTCCTGTGGAAAAGATCATTGATAACAGAAGTGCCGAATACTCAAGCTTCCGATGATCTGAATGAAAACAAAACACAATAAGTGATGTCATACAATGAATTTTAATGTAATGCAAGTCAACTTTATGACAAGCCTTTTATAATACTTCTAAAACAATAAAGATCAGATGATACATTTATATGGTAGGCTACTGGCTTTGCATATGCCTTTTATTTCCATGTTGAGGGATAAAATCATGAAGTGGCATATGATACTGACAATCACGTCCTATCAGGTTCATACTTGCACTGTCACTTACAGCCAACAGAACTCATGGACAAAAATTTGACTCATTATCCTTCCTTTGGACTGAGCTCATGAATAAAAAAACAATTGACTCTAGAGAGAACCAGTGATCAATGACCAACAACTTACAAAATGTTTGAAATGAATGAAGAGAAATGTCTATTAAAATTTGAAATGGGTAGACATTATGTTTGCATAATGTTTGCCAAAGTTGCATTCATAAACTCACACAATTATTTGAAAAATCGGCTTAGGGGGGAACTTTCCTGCATGTACAATGTTTCTGCTAGTTAAAAGTATAATGAGAGATAGCTAACTATGTGCAAGGAAACGTTTCCACACACAGTCCAAACTAACCACATTTAGTGGTATTGAACAAAAATCGGACAGTATAGGACAACAGAAGTTAGAAAAAAAGAAGAAACAAACAGCCTACCAGTCTGATCGTTCTGGATGTCTCGAGCCAACTCCAGTGGCAAAACAGAGTTGAGCAGTTCAGACACGATGTGTGGATCAAGTGAACACATAGAACCAAAAGACTGAAGAAGCAAAAGACGAATTGAAAGTCGTGTCTCCTGTAATCAAAACATGAACTGTGTTAAGTGGTGAAAAGATAGAAGCTACTCTTTACAAACAGACATGTCAGTTGGACTTGCAAATGACTTAATGCTTCAGCATTCTATGTTAAACTATTATTGATTGATATACTTAATATTTTATAGGCCTGTTTTAGTCTGATAACAATGTAACACATGTCAAAATAAAAAATTATAGTGGAAAATGGCAAAATACATCACTTTTAAATTAGTCACCGGTCACTTTTAAATTAGTCACCTGTTGCAAAATTCGTCAACGAGTGTTCTGAAACTCATGAATAAGTTGCAATAATAAAATGTGAAAGATAAATCTTTTTGCCAAAAAAAATCGACACTTTATGCAATCTGTGATACCTGGTATGAATGGAAATAGGTAACTCATCGCTGTATGACACTGTGAGCACATTTTTATGTCAATGTAAGTAGACACACTTATACAAATCTATTGGTAATTTCAATGATTGTATTAGGAAGTATTGGTAATGCCAATACTTTTGCCAGTATTGCTAACAGCCATGGAAACTACGGAGCCCCTAAAGGGACATGAAAGAAGAATATTTTATCTCGTGCGCATGACTTACTAACTCGTGCGCATGAGATAACAACTCGCTCCCACGACTTACCAAGTTGTGCGCACAAGTTATTAACTCGTTCCCTTGACTTAATAAGTCGTGCGCACAAGGTAACAACTCGTTCCCTCAACTTAATAAGTCGTGCGCACGACTTATTTGACCTTTTCTGTGACGTAAACAAACTTCTATTTTGGTATTTATGGGGAAACACATAGTTCTATAAATGAAACAATGTCTAACATAAAGTGATTCTGGCATTCCGTTATAAACCTAAATCCCACCTTTTCAAGAACCCTTACCCATACTCATTACTTGACATGCCATCTGTCACTCCTCGACGAAAGCGATACCCTCCTTAACAGCTACTCTGCCTCCCTGCTGACCTTCTGGAAACCAAACTCTGACCTCCCACGGATTATCCTTTTGACAACCCCTCGATTTGATGCAGCGCTCGTGAATAAGCTGGTGCCCTGCGCATAGCTTTCAAGTGGCTCTTTAGAAGTCTGGAGATTACGATTACTACGTATATACTACTAGGGGTGTATAATATGTGGTGTGAATATCTTTGGCCTATAACGAACTTAAAGGAAGGCATTTAAAGCTACAATGTTATTTGTGATGCTGTTTGTACGCTGAGCGTGTGCCAGACTGGGGATATCGCTCTACAGGCAAATATGAAAACAAACAAGAAAAAAATGTTCAGATTGACAGAGCTAGGCCTAATCCACCGCAAGTTCGCGACGACGAACTGTCAGTTCAAACTTCAAGTGTCACTTGCTCATAGTTATATTGCTTGCTGCTTGCAAAATACTGACAATATCATATAAAGTTATCCCCGCGATTTATCGCATGAGTTGTTGGAATTTGGGATGCTAAAACGATAAATCGCCGTTATCCCATTTCAAACTACTTCGTTGCCAATTGTCGCAGCGACGCCATTATATCCCCGAATTTCCTGAAATAGAAGTTTCCTTATGTCACAGAAAGTCGGTCTGCTATTGGTCAAATAAGTCGAGTGCACGACTTATTAAGTCGAGGGAACGAGTTGTTATCGTCTGCACGAGATATTAAGTTGTGTGCACGAGTTATTAACTCGTTCCCACGACTTACTAAGTCGTGGGAACGAGTTTATATCTCATTCCCACGACATATTAACTCGTGCACACGACTTAGCAAGTCGTGGGAACAAGTTGTTATTTCGTGCGCACGAGTTAGTAAGTCGTGCACACAAGTTAAAATATTCTTCTTTCTTCTTTCATGTCCCTTTAGGGGCTCCGTAGGAAACAGATAACTAATACAATAAAATAAGTAAAAAAAAGCTGCAATAACTTAAATAAAAATAATATAATGCTGAACTTACCATCTGGTAATACTGTGCCAGGTTCTGGCAAGCTGCATACCCGTCCTGGTCAAGCACTTTACGAGATGTTTCTGGATTTGCCCCATCCTAAAAATACAATATTTACTGTTGTGGCATTTTACTCCTGGAACCAACAGAACATGGGTCACCAATCAAACAACCTGAAACGTTCACCTACAGTTTCTACTAAGGCAACATCAATCTAAGTCAGTAAGGATCACTTATGCTTGTTACCAAAACAACTTTAATGCTTCTATTGCCCTTCAATCAAGCGTATTAGAGGTTTCCAATGTTTCTTTGATTTAGCATAGCTTATCATCAATGCTATAAATTCTGCACCTGTTGACCGATTTTGCACCAAAAAAAACAATTTAAACCACAATGAATCAAACAGCAACACAAACGATGATAGAGTTGAGTTCCTGCAGGTGAGCACAGATCTTTGCCTCGTCCTCGTGCAAGAACCAGCTCCTCTGCTGGGAGTCGTCTTTGGCAGCAGTAAGTTCATCGAGAATTCGGTGGAGCTTAGCTGCATCACTGCTCAGCTCCAGACTAGTACCCTAGCATAGACAAAAACAAATCAAGTCTTTACTACGTGCAAGTACAATTTCATCCACTCTAAGACAAATTAGACAATCTGAAGAAAACTGTTGAAACAAAAAAGATTCTTTTCAGTTTAGCCATGTTTAACAATGCAACAACAGCAGGTGTATGAATAGAATGCAAAATGTCATAATGTTTCAGAGATGACAGATGAGTCAGATATGGTTACATGATACTTCAGATCTTTTTACAGCATCAATCAATGAAATTATGGAGTCCACAGTGGCATGCTGGGTGAATATAGGAAAGGACTACTGACCTAAACAATGCAGATATGTATCCTCATTGGCTCATGGGTCAGAAGTGCCACTCCTGGCATAGGAAGTTATGCACAAGCAGGCCAAGGCGTGCAGATCAACAGATCCAGACCACCACTGAATAATATTTGGCAGTAGTAATAGTGTAAAAACGAAATGCACCGCATTAGAGTATAATACACTTGTGAGTGAGCTAAAGTGAGCATGACCAACAGTTTGACTGATATAGATATACAGTCTTAAATCACATAGATAAAACTGACTCAAAAATAATACTATAAGTTTAAATGCACAGTAAGCAAACAGTCTAAGTTTTTCTAGAATGCCAGAATGTTTTATTTCCAACAAACAGCAACAGACCTGATTACACATGACCTCGTCCATTATTTTCTCAATCAGATCGCTGATTGACGGAATCCGGTTGGCAAGCAGCATTAACACCGTGTTGACAGCAACCTTTGACTTGTCATAACTCAAGAGCGTATTCTGGCGTATTTGCTCAACCAACTCATTACCAAGACCATCCACGTTCAATGCTTGATCAGTTATTGTTGTATTGCCTTGGAACACTGGTTTACCATTTGTGCTATGGTTGCTTTTAAGTGGCTTTTCGATTTTGACTTTTGTAACAGTTGTGTCACTTTGAACAGCGTCTGACAGTGACGAAACTTGATTGGCTGACAAAGGTTTCTTTGCGTCAACGACCTTCATTTGCAGGTTTTCAACTCGTGTAGATTCTTCGGGTGAAAATAAATGGCTAGAACTTTTGTCTTTGGATATGGCTGAAGCAAATTCACTGAAAGTTGGTGGTAGCGGCGCCTGCCTTCGAATCGTGATCCCTAAATCTAAATATGTCAATGCCAACAGCAGTTTACTATTTCATGGGTACACAGCTTAAATTTACAGATTCTGAATGTTCGATAAGGGTATCGAATAAATGGATTAACATCATTGAATCAATTCATATTTGCATCTAACGATCTCATTCATAAACATTTTTTGTCTGATGCTGAATTAAGTTCCATAAAGTTAGAATAACTTTCATGAAAGCTTTATAACATCATAGGCAGACTATCATAGGCCTCAAATTAGATCAAGTTATATTTTCACAAAACATTCACAAAATCCTGTATATGATAAAATCATAAAACATGCTTAATCTGTCTAAATAAATCAAGTTAGCTTTACACAGCAGCACATAAGTCAACTGCCAATGAGTAGATGCCTTGAAGGGGCGCTATATAAATCGAATAAACGAATAAGTGGTGTACTGCAAGATCTAACTAACACAGCAGACAACTTGTTGCTTGAATGTTCAGCCTGTCATTCAAAGAGTGCAGATTCAAATACCATCATTGAAGGACATGAAGCAAATCTTCCATTCACAATATCTCAATGGCATCAACTGATGCTTTGTCATGAAACAAAGCTACTCAAAACCAGTTTCGCTTTTAATTAATAGATAGATGAAAGCTGCAAGGTAAGTAAGAACAAACCTTCATCGTTGTTAGTTATTGTTTTGTCCGACTTTAGTGTTGATGTGTCAACTACAGTTGGCTGTTTCAAATTATTCTCCTCCATGACTTTGTTCCGGTGCTTCTGTAGCCTTCTGATACCAAAATATATATCCTATTAGTTAGCAGGTTTGAGGTGCAAACCTAAGAGAATAAAACCCTATCAACATCAGATTCCTGCTTTTAATTTCAACAGCCAATGCTTTCAATGCAGCAAGCTCTTTCCACATAACTTCATCTAAAGGTGGACTACAACCTTCTCACCTGGGGTGCATGCACTTCAGAGGGGGCAATATGTCATTTCAGGAGATGCAACAAATATAGTTATAGACTATACCTCCATCTCCACCCCAGGTCCTTTGGTCTGTTCTCCTCCCAACCCATCAGGTGTGCCCCCATCCCATTAGGTATGTTCCGATCCCAATTTCAAAAAAACAAAATAACAAGATAAAATTGCTTGTGCATAAAACCGATTTCTTTAAATCTTAAGTTTTTATACACAGGATACGTAACTGAAGTAGAAAAGATGACGAATATCCAAGAATTTCAATCATATGGCACTATGACCTAACTTTTGTGCAAACTTGGTTCAGCTTAATGGATGTGTAACACATTACGTTTTTCCACTCACTACAACAGTAGTGAGTGGATACAGCTGTAACCTTAGTAATTACCACACTTTTATTCCCTTCCCCAAGGTAATGCCACAGGCTTTGCCATCATACCCTCGTATAACTGCCTCTTCTGACACTATTACCATTTTTTAAACAGTGAAAAGCTGTGTTGCCACTTTTTCCATTACCATGTCACTTTACACTGTGGATTAGAAATAAACAATAAAAATATTCAGGCAAGGATCTTCATAAGTATGTGATAATAGTTTGTAGGGGTAATGAACATTGACAAAACATTTCCCAGGGGTGAGGGGCATGGAAAAGATTGTGAGAAGATGTTCTAACTCTACTAGTTTTATTTGCAAATGCATGTCTGTCTATATACCTACCTAGCTGTCCATTTAGCAATGACTGCATGTGTGCACAGACTTACCTGAGATTCTGAAGCTGTTCTTCAGTATAAGTTCCATCTGACAGTTTTGCCTGCTGCTGGATTGCTTCAATTGCCCTGTCAGTTGATTTCAGAACCTCTGAAATCGCAACCTTTAATAATAAAAACCGTAAAGAAATTTACTGTACTGTAAAAATATGAGGCATGAATTAATCAAGAAGAGTAAGATGATTAGCATTAGTACTTTACAGGTAGGAACACCTGACACTTAATATACATATGCACAAATGTGCTGAAATCATGAACAGATAAAACAGCAAATGGGCCGAATTTTAGAGAAATCAAACAATATTCTACCAGTAAGCAGTGGAAACAATAATCGACGCCAAAGTGAAAAATAATTCTTCCTGATTTTGGCAGTTTTCTATTTGCCAATTGATTTAACAATGTCATGTACTGGTTCGTCCATCTGCTCCCCTGCGGTATGTGAAAATGATTTTATAATTCCTTAACATAATAAGCATTTCAAAAAGAAAAAGATGGCTATTAGCACTCAAGAGCTGATTCAGTGTAGTCGTCACGTGATGACTGATGAGGAATCGTGTCATGAGACCAACCAGGAGTCATACATTCGAGCGGACGATGATGACGATGGAAGAAACACGAAATGGGAGGACACGCTAAAGTGATGGGTCGATCGATAGCATTCAAATCATCCTCAGCAACCCAGTCTATTCCATCATCTCATATCATCTCTGAAGGCAATCTCCATTCATTCATTTTGTTGGTGCTGTTGACGACATCACCTTTTAATTGTCATTGCTAATTAATTATTTATTAATTAGCAACTTTGTGTGGCACAGTTGTATAATGCACAAGACTTTTACTAAATTGCATAATAAATGAATCAATGCTCAGCTCATTGGCAAAGGCTAAATATCATACTAAACGACAGCGGGAGCTCCCTTTGTTAAACAATCCGGTTGAAAAGTCCTTGCACAGAGAAGGCAGATAATCGCTGTTAATCGCAGATGAGGGCATATGACGTTGTGTGGTATGGTGGTCGATTGATTAGAGCGGTTGGCTCGTAACGCGGAGAGTGCAGGTTCGACCCTCGTCCGAGGCATCACTGTGTAGGGACCATGAGCAAGTCCTTTGCAGATAATTGCTCTGCATTACAACTGCAGTGGCGCCGTCGAGGCGTGTGTGTGCACTTCTGAGCAAAAATTGCAAGGAGGGCAATATCAAATTACAGTTGTATTGTATTACAAAGATCAGCTATACAAGGAATTAGCATCATCAGCAAAAGAGATATCGGTAAAGCTCTAGTAGCCATCCCAGACAACAAATTTTATTAAGAGTTTAGCTTTGAAAATGAATCAACACTAAACTAGAAGCCCTGGCCATCTGTATGAAGACAGAAGTAAACATAATCTCACACTGTAAACTCAGTCAAATCAAGTTGTTGAAAAACTGAACAACACTGTAGTGCACATAGGCATACAAAATGACACTGCATTCAATCATTCACAGAAGTGGCCCTTTTAAACGACAGAAACTTACAATGGATCATGCTCCCAAAATATTTGGCAATTTAGCCATTATGGGAACATCAGATACCCATAAAGGCAATCCTCTGAGCAGCGGTCGAAAATTTAAAAATCTCAAAATCTTCTAGACAAATGAATCATGTTTGCTGTGTACGTTTTTAGTCAAACACTCATGTTTTATGCGTGGAATGATGAAAAGAAGATATTTTATTTAACTAGATGCTAGATTGACGAAAAGAATTCTGTTTAACATGGAGCTGGAAAGAAATTGATTCATGAAGATAATTATGTTTAACTAGAAGCTGGATTGATAATACACTTGCAGTTTTAATGGAAGCGGGAATTATCAAAATATTATTGACTGGGAGGTGGATTGATGAAAGAATCATGCTTAAGTAGAGATGGGATTGATTAAAAGAATCATGCTTAGGTAGAAGCGGGATTGATGAAAAAAACGCCAAAGTAGAAGATTTCGTCATGTTCACGATTTTGATATTTTTTTATTTGGGACTGCCGCTCGGAGGGGTGCCCCATGATGTCATTGGCGAGAAGTTCAAGTTGATAAACCTTAAATATCAGAGTGTGTAAATTACCCGGGCGTCGTACAGTATCTTACGGCATGCTGCTGCGGCGACGCGGAAGGCACACACACACACACTTCAAGTTTGCCTTCACGGTTTACAGTGATATGTAACACATTGAGTTTATCCACTCACATCGTCTGGCGTCAAATAATTCGAAGGCACATAACCAACGCGTCCTTGGCCGTCTTGCACCATCCACCAATCGCTAGACTTATTATCTATCACAGTGAACCTGTCATTTATCTCAAACGACAGGGTATTGCGGGTAGTTGCCACAAAATTATAAAGAGCGCGATACATTATTCTAAATATATTAAATATTCGAGCAATTGTCACTTATAAACAACATAGTAAACCAAATGTATGCATAAACTTCCGGTATCAACAATATGATTTAAGTAAGTAAGAGTGCTTGTAAGTAAGTAAGAGTGCAAAACTGTTACTATTATTATACAATAATACAACTAAGCATTTATAAACAGAGACAGTTCGTAATTATATAGATACGCTGTAACATTAATCAGATCATGGAATAGTGAGGTCTTGTAAATAATTTATAGCTTCATTAGAAGTAAGGACAAGTAAGCAGATCGGACTGTTGCCCTCTAGCCTTTGTCCAAGGAAGATCCTTGCCTTAAACTTAGGAGCAACATGCGCATGAAATGTTGATAATACAACAAATCTAGAAAGAAGCAGAACATTTTCCAGGTCTTCATACTTTCCTGCCGAACAGCTAGATGTCATGAGTAAGGCTGTCGAAAAATGTTGAAATGACGACCCGGGTACTCGTCGACCCGCGCGGATATTTTGTTAGGGAATGTAGAAAATTACGCATTTTTACCAGTGTAGGGCACGAGACCAAAACCTCGAGAAAAAGACCAAGCCCGAGAGGTCCAAAACCAAGACCAGGACCGGGTGTTCCGAGACCGAGACCAAGACCGGGTGGTCCGAGACCAAGACCAAGACCGATACTCCTTTTTTATAAACAATTCAATTTATTAAGACGCTAAAACGGAATGACACGCTTAAAACATTAATTTTATTGCTGAAAAATACTAATCTTAATAATGGTCCAGAAGACAGTTTTACCGGCCAGTCTGAACTTTTGCGGGTTCAGCCCTAGGCTTCGGCCTGAGAATATCACACTATAGATTACTTAAGTATACGATAGGTTATAAATAAGACATCTAAACAAGTATATTAGCGTTCCGTTTGAATGATGTAGGGCTGTAGGCCTACTTGTACTCGGAATTGTAGGTTAACAGTGACTGCCCGTGGCCGACCACATAATAATTAGATTTATCCAAAACCTTTAAATTTATTAAAGCAAATTTTGAAATGGCTGGTTCCGTTGCAAATGTAAATTTTTCCCCATAGTAACTTGCATATAAAAATGGTCAGCACGTCGTAAATCACTAACAAGCGCGTAGGGTCTCAACATCCCGTGTCTTTAATAACCGACAAATATCAAAGAAATTGCTCTGATACGGCGAATGACCAAGAACGCTGACCTAAGACAGAGATCAATCCCAAGACCGTTTCTTTAAGACCAAGACCAAGACCGACGCAGTCGAGACCAAGACCAAGATAGATGGTCCGAGACTAAGACCAAGACCAAGACCGCAGTTTTCCGGTCTCGAGACCGTCTCGAGACCAAATCCCTGATTTTTACGGAATATCGGGAACTCGAGAATAGATTTCATTGCCCGGGCAGTCAGCCAATATGACCAACGTAATACTTCTGGCATTTGTTCAGGCGAAGTCGTGCATTTCAAAGGAATTTCGGGTACCCGAAACCCGATTTCATATTATGGCAACCTTATGTATAGGTCTACAGTACGTGTCCTGGCTTTTTATTTCTTCAGCCTCGCCTTACGGTACCTCGATTGAGCGACAACGCTATGCTAATTGTCTATTGCAATTTTTATGCTCAGACAGACACAATAATTATAATTTTTATACCGAGGCATAGGCCTTCTATAATAGTAGGCCTACTAGGTCTACTTATCCATCGAGTTGGTCAAAATTGTTAATTTATCCAGACTCATCCGGAGAGTGAGGGGTGGGCATATGATACGGACTATATCCTTACCGCGGATTGATCTGCATGCTTTAGGCCTACAAGTGATCCTCTAAAAAGATAAAGCGCTGAACAGATTGAACTACTCACAACAGCTGCAAGCGTTCATCATCGTCATCAATGATTCATCATCGTCGTCGTTGTCATCATCGTCGTCGCCGCCGCCGTGGTCATTATTATCATCATTAATAATATTAAAAGGCTGTTTTGGGCAGTTATGAACCCTATTTTAATCAGCAATATGCACATTGCAACCACTCACAAGTTTAAATCTGGGGTGCGATTAATAAACAAAAAACAATGTCATATATACATATATATATATATATGTATGTAATGGTGCCGGTGGCATGCAGCATGCTGGTCTCCCTGATGTGGCTTTTGTGGGCGATAAGAAATTATTGAATATTTCCATTACATTGCACGAGCAACTACAAGGCAATGACTTGCTCAATGTCCCTAAAACAATAGTAGGCCTACAGTATGCCTCGGGCGACTCGAACCTGTTCTGTCCGTGTTACAAATTGTTTTTAGCCATTATAGGCCTAATTATCACCGTGTGGATACTGCATAATACAGCTTTAGCTTCGAAACGCTTAATAGTGCGTGCTTGTGCGTCTCACAATCATGCAGCCTACTACTTCATGGTAAATTTTTACCCAAAAGAATGACTAAGGTAATCCACCGCAGGGCACGTGATTTAAGAAAACCCGTGTCTACATAATCCCAATGTAATGCGACCCATCCCTGACTTTGTTGGGCAATTCAAATAAATTCATATTATGCAAGATTTGAAACTGATGTTTTGTTGCATCACGGAAGATTTCTCAATTGTGAACCATGGCTATATAAAAATCTCAAAGTGGAACTTACACGTTCAGATTTTTACCAGTTTCAAATACAGGTATAGGCCTATATGAATCAAATTGTCCGAGAGGCTGGCTTTCTGGTTTGGCACGTGTAATTCTACGCTAATCTTCACAAGGTTCGCTAATGTAAACGATTTGAACTTTGTACAACGGATGATATAAATTAGCGATAGCCCGGCGTTGCTGCTGCATTCGGCGTGTTGTATTCATAAGCCATAGGGACGCGGATAAACCTCTCTCGCACGGGGTGTAATAAAATAAAATAAAAGCATTCAGATTTATCATCGAGCATCATAAGTTGTGTGAGAATTAGATTTCAGTTTTTAGACTACAAATATCTAGAACTAGTTTCCTAATTATGCATATTCACTGTGCATCGGTGTCAGCGATACTAATTATTGCTGCACCGCGTGTAATTTGTTGGCATTTAATACTTCAGTTGTTGGCGCTAATGCGCGGTTGCTGAGGACGAATTTGTTGATGCCAGGAAGAATCGATGGAAGGATGAGATAAAAGGTTGGGGGAATTGCGCATTTTATTGATCTTTTGCCGCGAGTGACATGAGCCGCGACGCAGCGGCTAGTGGCACGACAGCGTCGGCGGTGGCGGCCAGCGCTGGGCAGAGGACGAACGCAGCGGGCGTGCTACGGGATAAGGACAGCATCATCCGTGCCCAGGCAAAGCGCATAGGACAGCTCGAGAGGGAGGCAGAGCAAGTACGAAAGGAGCGGGATAGTCTGGCGACCAAGGTGGCCCTGCTGACCTACAAGCTCCAGATGTATTCCAAGGACCTCAACCAGCACAGTCGACAAACCATGAACTTCACGGAACGGAAGCAAACAAGGTAAGAAACTGGTTATAGATGGAACTCTGTGGGACCGGCTTTCTGCTACTCAGTTACTGTATTCTGTCGGGTCATTGTCTCATTCTGAATGACCGGCTGCAACTATATTCTCCGTGGCTATTGGCGATAATAAATCAATCTTCGCCTAGTCATTCCCGGCGGGCTATACTGTTCCTGCTGGCGAGGGCAAATTTTAATAAATCAATAAGTTTAATAAATAAATAAATTTCTAAATGCACTATTTCGTTTGTTGCATGATGAAACAGCGATTAGAATGTAACTTGTAATGCAGAATGTAAATTTTTAAAAACTGTATTCGTTGGTGAAAGATTATGCAGATAATGATTGTCTTCAGATACTTTAATTGTAATGGTTATTTTAGGCTTAGTTGATTGAGGACTTTCAGCTAAGTGCATTGGATAGAGTTCAGGCATTCTGCTAAAGCCACTCTACTCTATGGATTTTGCGCATGCCCATCAGAATTAGTTGCCTTGCACCAGCAGATGTCGTCAGAAAGGGTTCCTATATAAACACAGATTAGTAGAAATAACGAGGTTAGTAGGTCAAAGGCACATAAGAAATAGCAGGTCATATGGGTCAGCAGAAGGAGGTGAATAGTTGACTCACAATTTTGTATTCATTTAAACTTTTATGTCTTTTATTGATGAATTGAGGATAGATTGATCATTTGATTGAGTGATTGATTTCACATGGATTTTTTTATTATTTTATTGAGTCGAGTAACATGCTGATTGATCGGTTGCTGATGGCGAATATATATATGTATGGACTTACAGAAAAGTATACAGTTTTGAGTAGAAAAAGGAGGGGCAGAATTAGTCAGTTGATTGGTCAATTGAAGGTACGGATGTTAGTGGCTCAGTCAAGCTTCTGTGTGTATAAATAAATATGTAAGTGATGTTTGATTTGATTGATTGATTAATTGAGTTGGACCCAAAAACTTGTAATGTAGTTTACCAGTTATCTGTTTGCATACTGTAGAGTTACCATCTTCCAGTTGGAACTGTTTCTGTCATTTGATGCTTTCTTTGTGTGCTAGCTGCGCCTATCATTCTGATGGTACAGACATGCTTCACGATATTGATTATGATAATAATGACAATAATAATAGTAGTTATTGCTGTTTATTCTGTTTTATTGCTATATTTAAAACTCATTTGGAACATATTGCACTGCAAGTTTGAATGTAGGCTACAAACAATAATGTGAATGTATAGTAGCTGTGTGTGTTGTGTAATATATTGGTATGCAAATTATTTGTAGCTAGGTCTACATGCTATGAGTCCGGCTTTGGCTCTGAGGTGTGAACAGTTCAAGTTGGGTTGAGCTTGAACTCTGATTTGCATAACCCTATGTGATACACCATCTGCTCTCAGATGTAATGTCTGATTGGAAGAGACACTGATGTAACTAGAACATTTGGAGACTGTTTAGTACTGCAGCAAGTTCATTGTATTATATAGTGACCGTTTTCTTGTATTTCTAACATTCTAGACTCTAGAGAGCTAAGCTGCTGGCATGAATGGCTATGGGGCAAAATATGTATCACCTAATGGGTGATTGAAGAATGGAAAGAAATTGGTGACAGTGGCTTTGTTCAAACCCCTAATAAAAATGTCTTGTCGCTTTCAGTTTTACAGCCACTAAGTGTGTCTTCTACACAGCGATGTCCTGTCTATTGTTGACAGTATGCCTGCCTGCCCACCTTCCTGCCTGTAATGAGGGCGTCTTTGTTGAAACCTACGTGACAAGCAGTATTTTTCTATAATTGATTTTTTCACTGGATTATGTTCAATTTGACTGAAACATGATGTTGAAACATCTGTTGACTGACTGGTTGGTTGGCTGGTTTGCATAATGCATCGTGCTATCTTAGCCAGCTTTAAATAGACTGCTTTCTCTTTCTTTTTTGTTCACCAATTTACTTATTCGCTTACTCATAACCTCTCTGTGTTTCTGTCTGTCTGTTTCTCTTTCTTTTTTTCTCTGTCTGTCTGTCTGTCTGTCTGTCTCTGTCTGTCTCTGTCTGTCTCTGTCTGTCTCTCTCTGTCTCTCTCTCTGTCTCTCTCTTTCTCTGTCTGCCTATCTGCATGCATTGCTCAGTCGATGTATATAGCCTCCTGTAAGAAAATGTTTGGTAACAGCAGGTTGTTTAACATGAATGGAATCCCCATCTAAATGCTTTACACCCCATGGCTTATAGCCAAATACCCAGCGTCACTTTTGCAGTAGGTCTATTATTTTGGTGAATTTATGAGAATTTGTTGAAATTGTCACATTTGGGATAATTGTTTTTTAAGGGATTGCCCTCAGCAGGGTGCTTAGTTCAGTTTAGAAACATGAATATTATTGCTATCCAGGAGACTAGTGGTAGAAAAAAATAGGTTTTAAGCACTACATCGATTAAGTTCTTACCTTAATCTTGGGATGTCTGCAGATCTCTTCTTCTAACATTCTATATATAGACTCACATTTAGTCTCTGCTAACAGACAATGCACTTTATGAGCATTCTGGTCACAATAATAGACAGATAATTAAGTTTTCTGTGTTGGGTGTTTTGTTAAGCGCAATTTTAAAAATGTTTTTCTCTTTTCTGAGGACGTTTGCAATATATGTTAAAATCAGTATTTCCATTACTGGGTTTGTTTGTGGAAGGACCAAAAGGAAGGTTAATAAATGAATTAAAGTACACAGTACTCAGCCAATTTTTTGTGTTAATTGACCCAAACTGTCTTCATGAGATAGACAAAAGACTGAAAGCAAATTGACTCTCAGGAGTAGTTATTTTGTTGCCCATACATTGTGGAAAGTACCAGTGATTCTATTTGATTACCTGTAAGATAAGGATAGTTTGCTATATAAATCTTGATCATAGAGTCATGTCCATTTAGGAGTCATAAGAAAGGCTTCCATTAGAGGCGAACCAAAACCACAAGATATTATTTATAACACCGATTGATGAAACTCCTAGGAAATCCAACCTAATTCAGTCAGAGCAACAATGTTGAATTGCAGCAGCTAGGAATGCATTGGACAGAAGCCAGTTTAATTTCCCTCTTGTTAACGACTTTCACTTTCAATCTGCTCTAATGTAAAACTCAGATGACTAAGATTGTTCTAGTTTCTGTTGGATGTTGTATCTGTAGTCAATTATCTCAACGTCAAATTTTGTCTGTTGATTAAACTGACTCTGTTAGGTCGTTGTCTTCTTTACAATATACAAACAACCTGATTCGTCTTCTATTTGACTCAGAGTTTGTTTTGTCTGCACTGAAGTTAATAGCAGCAAATGAGTTTGGATTTTATACCTAGTTCAATAATGCATCTGGCTTTTATCATGTTATCATACCGGGATCATTTCTGTATCTGCTTTGTTGGGACCTAGAGTTGCTCATAGTGCAACTGTACATCACTTACCGGAATAACGTACGTGCACACTGCACCATATGTACATTGGCGAAAAGAATACTATACGTGTAACATATGCATATGTTAAAAATGCACTGAGCTGAGAGAGATGAAAGCAGAGGAATAAATTAATGTTAATATTGCTTGACTACATGTATTTTGCTGACAATGACAGGCTAGCGATAGCAGGTGTACAGCCTAGAACTAGAGCTACATGTGTGCACTTGTAGGCTAATTTTCTTTGAATTTGTTGACCGGAGAAAATAAGATAACCTAAATCCCCAATAAATGAGATGCCTACATTTTTGCCAGACTTTGTTAAAGGAGTGTAACTTTGTTTATGTAAATTCATTCCCTCGTCTATTTTTCTTAGGGGGTTTGTTTGTGAAAATTGAACTGGGCCAGCACTGTCATATCTAAAGCCCCACACTTAAAAATAATAGTTCAACTGGTCACACATTTTGTGATATCTTCCTTTGACATAGATATCCCATGTAATATTGCTATTTCAATAAAATCATACTTCAAACGTTCTAGAGTTCTGTTCCATCTGTACCCCTAACTAAATCAACTGCAATTACACTGACTGCACAATGTCGGTGGGGGAGACGAGACAGCGAGGGAGGGGACTGGCCGCACGCATTCATATGCAGAGGCTAAGAAAAGTACGTCGTGAACAATTTATACCTATGCGTCATGGATAGCATAAGGAACTACTCTTTCACTTCTTTTTACGCGCTGCCTCAAACGAAGTCGTCTAAGGAACTCTAACTGTCCAGTGACCATTAGAAAATGATTAGATCATTATTATTCTGGACGTCATCATTTCTCTCGGACAAATATTGCTTGACAACGGAAGTGGGCGGATTGCACCACACACCGGTATAGGATGCCGACGCTAAGAGGTGCCAGACCGACGAACCAGCTGGGTGAGGGATAGGGAATCATTGGCTGCCTTGCACCAGTCTCAGCAAACAGACCTCCGGAGAAATGAATCCGGCGCCGATTGCTTCATGCATTCTGCTTTGCCCTATGGAATATGTTTGCCTCTTAGTACCTGCACGTCGCCTCCCTGCCTCTCCAATCACCGTCCGTGCCCCTCTCTCCATACCTCTCTCTCTCCGTGCCCTGTGCCTCTGCCGTGGTCCGTCCATCCTTCCCATACTGTTAGGCTAATATCCTGCCAGCGTGGGAAGGACCCTGTCTTTGCCTGTCTCTATTTGTCTCTCTGTTTCCTTCTGTCTGCCTGTGTCTATCATTCTGTCTCTGCCCATCAGTCAATATATTTCATTTCCGCTAATGTTTTTCTGTCTGCTTGTGTCCTTCTCTTTGTCTCGATGTCTCTTCCAATGTCTGCATCTGACTATGCCTCTCTGCGTTCCCTCCACTCTCAAATTCTCAGCGTCTTTCTCTCGGTCTCTGTGTCTCTGTCTAATTCTGTCTGTGTGACTGGCCAGGTCTCTGCTTTCGTCCTATCAGCATAGACCTAGCTCGAATTCCTACCCATTGCCTCCAGTGATTGCTTTGCCCAATATATATTGTGCAGCAATAATAGATATTGATGGTCGACAGATGGCGTGCGGGGCTCATCAATCACAAGACTACCCCCCCCGCGACTGCGGCCCACTCCACTGGAGCCTCTGTCCAGACTGGCCATGACTCGGTCAGTGAGTCACTGCCCTGAGATGCTGACCAATTCAAGAGGCTCTTGTAATGGGCTATGGCAACGGAGGGCTGCAGTGCTTGCCTCAGGCGGGGACTTGTATGCTGTCAGGCGCTATACAAATACCCAGCTGTGGACATCCTGTTACAAACGAACTCTGCCACTGTTACAAATGGACTGTTCAACTTCTCTGTTCGGCTACATTCTGTTACACTTTTGTGCTATCAAGGAGATGTGTTCTTCAATTAAATAAATGCAGTTATTTATAAACCCCAGTATATGGATACGAACCTAATGGTAATCACACACAGAATCGATTATTATAATTGTTACATTAGGAGAAATAAAAATACCCAGCAACATTGACAAGAGCAGTTATAATGACAATAATATTATAATGATAAAATTACCACCTCATTTTACGTGTCATTTGGAATAATTCAAACTTGGTTTCAAACTTGGTTTCAAACTTGGTTTCAAACTTGGTTAATAACTTGGTTAATAACTTGGTTAATAACTTGGTTAATAACTTGGTTAATAACTTGATTAATAACTTGGTTTCAAACTTGGTTAATAACTTGGTTAATAACTTGGTTAATAACTTGGTTAATAACTTGGTTAATAACTTGGTTAATAACTTGGTTTCAAACTTGGTTAATAACTTGGTTAATAACTTGGTTAATAACTTGGTTAATAACTTGGTTAATAACTTGGTTAATAACTTGGTTAATAACTTGGTTAATAACTTGGTTAATAACTTGGTTAATAACTTGGTTTCAAACTTGGTTAATAACTTGGTTAATAACTTGGTTAATAACTTGGTTAATAACTTGGTTAATAACTTGGTTAATAACTTGGTTAATAACTTGGTTAATAACTTGGTTAATAACTTGGTTTCAAACTTGGTTAATAACTTGGTTAATAACTTGGTTAATAACTTGGTTTCAAACTTGGTTAATAACTTGGTTAATAACTTGGTTTCAAACTTGGCTAATAACTTGGTTTCAAACTTGGTTAATAACTTGGTTAATAACTTGGTTAATAACTTGGTTAATAACTTGGTTAATAACTTGGTTAATAACTTGGTTAATAACTTGGTTAATAACTTGGTTTCAAACTTGGTTAATAACTTGGTTAATAACTTGGTTTCAAACTTGGCTAATAACTTGGTTAATAACTTGGTTAATAACTTGGTTAATAACTTGGTTTCAAACTTGGTTAATAACTTGGTTAATAACTTGGTTAATAACTTGGTTAATAACTTGGTTAATAACTATGATGTCCCATTAAATTGCCACTTTAAACCTTCCGAATTTAGACAGCATTATAACCGGCACGAAGCAGATAGGCAACTGGAGTCATGTTTCGGAGAAAATTTTGAGAACGTTTTACTCAATATGCAATTAAATTGATCAGAGATAATAATTAGTTTCCTTTATTTGATGATAATAACTGTTATCATATTATAGACCACAGGTATTGATGGTCTGAGTCTCCGCATGATTCTCACAGCAACAGCTCGATCCCACCCAGACTTTGGACTGACACATGATCTGACCTTGACAACAAGACTCTTGCTGACCTGCTTTGAAATAGCACCAGTAGTCATATAATCATATTCAAATATTTATATAGCGCCACTTTGGGTCAGAGGTACCTCTGACGCAGGCCCTCTGCAGTGTCTTCACTGAAGAAGAGGCAGTTAAGGAAAAATAGTTGGTTCTAAGGGACGGAGGTAGCCAGTTGCAGCTGGATGGACCAACAGTTGCGAAACTTCTAGACTGAGTCATAGAAATATGTGTGAGCAGGACGACTGGATGGCCCCAAGATGAGGACCGTAGGGAGGAACAACTGGGTAGGGATGCTACTGGATTACAGTAGTCCCTGTGGTATACTGGGCAGAACCAGCAAGACTGTTCCGTGTGAGGGTGCAGAATATGATGGCTGGCGAGTGGGAAGCCAGTGAAGAAATTCTTTGATAATGGCCTGTGATTGGGTCATATTTATGGATGAGAGACTAATTTAGACTGCATTGTCACTATCAATCCTAGTACACACCAGAGCATGTAGAGGGAGTGATTGGCCGATAAGACTAAGCTGACGTAAATAGTGGAAGCAAGAGCGAGAGAGACACTGTTTACGTGGATCTGATGAAGAGTCAAATGTTAAATTCTTCAAAAAATTTAAAATTGCCCGTGTTAAATTGTTCTCCCTGTTGCTGCTTTTGTGTGAATGCTGAAAATATCTGGGCTGCCTCATTTAAAATTACTGGACCTGAGATTTTATTTATGGATTCCTTCTTAATCAATTTCTGTCAGTTATCTATATTTTCATACTAACTATTCAGCTATATACACAATCTACCTGTTTAGTATGCAAAATCAATCAGTTGCTGGATTCTAAGGTTGCCAGAATGGGTTCATAAAATAGTGGTTGAATGTTCGTTAAGCTGAAGCACATCAGAAAACCAGACACCGAAGTAGAACCCAGAAGACCCTGTTCACGGGACCAAGATGACCACAGTACATGTGGTCTTCGTCATCTTTGGGCTGAGTGAGACCCACATAATAATAATTAGGCTGCCAGGGAGTTCGTTTGCAGCGGTTTTGTTGTTGCTTGGGACAGGGAGAGTGTGAACCTGTTCTATTAACAAAGATGAGATTTCAATGAAGGCTGAAGGACTAATGAGGTGAACGAACAACTGTGCTTCAGAGAGAGTTCCTACATTTGAATTGACGAGCTTCTTAATGAAGGTCTGTTTCGTGAGTCTTGGTAGAACTCAAGTAGGGCAATAGTATTGTATTGTATTGTTTTTCTAGATTTATATAGCGCCTCTCACAGAATAACCATTCAGAGGCGCTCAATAGTGACTGTACTATATGCATTGCGAACTTTGAGGCAGTATATAATAGACATTGTGCTATTCTCTGCCTGTATACAGACCATTCAAATGACCCTGCTGATAGTGGCAATGCTATATGCGATGAATTAAGCTTGATGCAATGTGATGCAATGATGCAATATACATTACGTATGAGAGCCAGGCAGTCATATGGTATTTTCCGGCAACTGGAGGTTTTACAGTACGTTGTGTAATTGTGCATGAACTGAAGACTGCATATGTTCATAATGGATCTGCAGCAGCCTATGCTGACAAGTGCTGGCTGTACGTACTAGTAATCTCAGAAAATAATTGGACCAAGCTTCATGGCCGACAAGGATGCTGACAATCTACTGACTTATTTAGTAGTCACACCTGAAAATGGGTTTCCATGAAGAGCTATGTGCAGCTGCTCACTGACTTGTTTGGTCGTTCAATTAGTCAAACTATTTCATAGAATTGTTTTGGTCTGCACAGGACAGCAGGGATTCAAATCCTGGATGCAGGCAAATACACGATCATGCCAAGTGTAGGACAATTGCCCCCTCCTGGACAGTTGCCTCCTTGGACAATTGCACCCCCCCCGGACAATTGCACTCCCCCCGATTTTGGGTAGGACATTTGCCCCCTATATGTATGCATGCATTGCATATATGTATGTGTGCATGTATGCATACATGCATCTATCATGTATGTATGCAACTATGCATGCATGCATGTATATACATGTATGTATGTATGTATGTATGTATGTATGTGTGTGTGCATGTTTGTAAGTATGTATGTATGTATTTATGTATGTATATGTATGTATGCATGCATGCATGTATGTACATTGTGCATATGTGTGTATGTAACTATGTATGCATGTACATGCATATATGTACATGTATGTATGTATGCATGTATGGTTTGGGCTAGCTTATGGTCTAACAGGGGAACAATTGTCCTAGTCGGGGGGGGGCAATTGTTCCGGGGGGGGACTATTGTCCGGGGGGGCAATTGTCCGGGGGGGGCAATTGTCCGGGGGGGGGGGCAATTGTCAGAGGGGGCAACTGTCCGTTCCCAGATCATGCCACCCAATCGTGGTTTACATTGTTGGTCAATAACCACAAAGAATTTTTCTTCAGCCTGAATTGAGTGACTCTGTACACAGTTAATTATTCATTACATTATTATTTAATTAGTTCATTACTTTATTAATAAAGATTATACAAAGAAACCAAGGTTGAATAATTGTAAATGCATCTCTCCAGATTAACTCAGCACAACACGAAAGCTATGCATTGGAGAAAAACAGTCCAACACTGGTGCTATGTAAACTCAGGTCCATAAGAGTCATGTTGTCAAGGTCACTTTCCTTGCAAATGATCTGAGTTCTAGACACAATTGCTTAGGGCTGTCGACTTTTGCATCTATAGAACATGACACTAAATAAATATGAGATGCAGTAATAATTTGAAAACATATCTTTGATGTTGAGTTGAGAGGAAATAAATACTTGTTTTGGCGAAACACCTTTGAAACTCGATCTCGGATGATGTTATTTTTGTGTTTGCTATACATGTTGAAGTTAGTTTGTGCAAATCTTCCACAAAAATCTAATTTGGGTCGGATCATCTAGCAACTTCTACAGCATTACGTCCAAAGTGCAAGCAGCTTCCAAGATGGCTCACCAGGGATATAGTGTTGAACTGATACTAGTTCAGTGTGCCTTATAAGCTCTATGGTTAACTTGTAGGGTAAAATAAGGCAAAGGATGAGAAGAATAGATACAATTACGAAGGGTGGGATTAGCGTAGACCGAGAAATAAAACAGGAACAAAAAAGAAGGGCTAACACAATAACAAGAACTGTGCTTCTGGACTGGATGATGTAATGTAATGTAATGCAAATCTTCAAAAATTTCTCTGCACCCACAAAAGTCATGTCAGAGGACCAGCTTATTCACTGGTACTAAAGATTCGAGTTTCGTACAGTGGTTCTGGATCGAGTTTCAGAGAAGTTTAAAGGCTCAGATTCAGTACAAAAGATTGCTGGAATCCAGGACTTTCCTATGACAGAGCAGCAAAACTCAGAGAAGACAAAGAAGAAGAAGTTGTAGAAGAAGAAATAAAAAGATAAGAAAGTCGTGTATTTTTTATATTAACCAAATTGACTGTACTGATTGTTACTTGACGAATTTTGGTTTTGTCGTGGATTTAGGATTTTTTGACATCAATCTAAGAGCATATACCGCTTGGCATAGATTATGTTCTAATAGGGCTTCTGTTTAAGGTCTGGTCCTTCAGGCGGAACTGTCTTGATGGCGCTGCTCCACTCAATCTCAGGGCCTACAGTACATGTTTCCCAGTATCCTCCTTACCTGGTCATTCCTCCCTACGGTCCTCGGTTCAGATCAGTGTCGTAAGCACCTGGAAAACTGCCGTCTTCGCCAGTGATGCCACTGGTTGGGAGCACCTCCGACTTAAAGTGGAGCTATGTGAATACTCGATTACGATTCACACCCCAGACATCATGCAGGGAGGACTATAATAAGTTACCACATAACTGCCATTCTACTGCAGCAGATTCTAAAGCTCTGTGTCAGCTTCCATCACCCAGTCGCTCCATCAAGACTTGTTTACCAAGGGCCGCTGAAGGACTCTGCAATTCCGCACATTGGTATTTACACAGCATTCCCCCCGGCTTTATGGAGTAACCATTTTCTAATTACGTCGGGGGTGACGAGATCTCTTCAGAGTGATATATGTTCCACTGATGTTGGCCAAGGCAGAGGGAGGACTGCAGATGGAGTTCTACGAAGGAAGGAGGAACCAGGAACGAGGGATGTCTGAGCCATATTGAAAGGGTTTGGTTCAGAGGTTCTAGAGGCATCCGAGACAATTTATGACAGTAGAAACACCTGATACAGAGACAGAATTGATTATGCATCAGGAAGTCTTGTTGTTAGGTTTTGAGTCTGGTGTATTTTAGTCAAGTTGATTGTTTGTTTTGAGATTGCTCAGGAAAAAGTGTCTTCAACTTTGGCCACATTCTGATGATAAATGCACTACTATGACAGCAGACACCAAATGTTGGATTTAATGGTCAATGCCAGAAAATATTTCGTTGCTGGCCACAGTTGCTTTGCTGCAGCTTAATGTTAAATGCTCTGGCTATGTTATGTGTCTGCTGTTGAAATGAATAATATGTCTAGTTTATGTTTGTGCGTGATAAATGTATGTATAATTGCACATTCATTGAATCATCTGTCCATTTCCAATATATATAGTATATATATTCAATTATTTATGTATATGTGTAATGTGTGTATATATATATATATATAATGTGACTGGCAATAAACAGTATCCGCAGGTATTAAATAGATATAAAGTGAAAGCAATTAATATTGGCTGAATAGTTTCCTAGTTCAGAGTCTGTCCTCCTTTGCTTGAGACTATTTGGTTTGTATTCAAGAGCTGATCACTGCCTGTGGTGTCAAGATCCATTTCACATGAGTAGTTGTGTCATGATCCGTTACACATGAGTCGTTGTGTCATGAGTTGTGCCATGATCCATTCACATGAGTCGTTGTGTCATGATCCGTTTCACATGAGTTGGCGCACCATTATCTGTTTCACATGAGTCATTGTGTCATGATCCATTTCACATGAGTTGTTGTGTCGTGATCCATTTCACATGAGTCGGTGTGCTATGATTCGTTTCACATAAGTCGTTGTCATGATCTGTTTCACATGAGTCGTTGTGACATGATCTGTTTCACATGAGTCGTTGTGCCATGATCCGTTTCAGATGAATCGTTGTGACATGATCTGTTTCACATGAGTCATTGTGACGTAATCCGTTTCACTTGACGACTCAGAACTATTCTTTCATCTGCTATACTGTGCTGTATTGCATTAATATTGAATAGTCTATTCTGCTATGTTGTACAGCATTGCTAGCTATTGCATTGCATTGGTAAAATGTTTGGTATTTGTCCGAGGTAACTCACCTGCCTAAAGACACTCCTTGGGTTTGATGGGTATCTCAGCTGAAGCACAAATATGACCATTGCTCTGGGGTAGAGCAAATGTCCATGGAAAACTAAGACATTTGGGCAAACTCAACCTGCATCTTAATATGCACCATCCATGGCAGGATGAGACCCAAATGACATAGTCTTCCATAGACAGTTGGTAAAACTAATATTGTCTGCTGTTGATGTGTTGCTGAACTTTGTTACGCTTGTCAGCATCATATCGACGGAACCAATCTGCCACTTGTTGAAAACCTCGTTCATTCTGCTGGAAAATGTCAAATGGTGGAATCTGACTTGTCTGCTAATAGAAGACAATTATTAGTTGCTACCAATGGCGATGGTTATGGCTAGGGCGTAACTGGAAATCGCCTCGGCACATATTACACCCGCAAATAGCTAAAAATAACTTTTTTGATAAAAATAATATTTTTTTCTAAAATAATATTTTTTCATCAAGTAAATGTAGGACTAACGGACTTACTAAGAAGCTATTGATTAATTAAACAGGAACTTAACATTCCATTGAAATTTCTTTTAAAATAATGATCATGTTAATTTATATATTTTAATTTCTTTTGGTTGTATTCCCCAGGTGGCAAAAAATCAGTAATTTTCCCGCTTGAATTGGCTCCACCCACTTTCCCGGTAAATATTAGAGAGTAAAGACGTCATTGATAACTTCATATTTCAAATTTTATAACAAGGTTTTACATTTTTTTCACAAATAAAGTTATTAAATAATAAATATATTGCCATAGCCTAGAGTGCGACAACACCTACATGAAGGATATTGCTATAAACTCTGCATTGACTATGGATAGTTCTCCGTAACTGTGCACGTGGCAGGTTAAGTATGCTTTGCATACGGATGGTACTCGCTGCCAGATTTGCCGATACTATTCAGTTCATATCCGGATCAGGCAAATAGTTCATCCAAATACTCGGATTCGGTACTCGATGGAAATTGTCTACTCGGTTATGCTCTAGTTATGGCCACATTATTGGCTCTTGCTACCAGACATTACATCCATTACGTGTCTGAATGGGAGTTGCAATATGTTGTCTTTGCTGGTTGACTGTTTCCTGGTACTAGCATCCAGTTGATGTCATTGGAGGTCTCATGATTTCAGATAAAATTCCATCCATTTGACCTTAATTCTTTCCAATATACAGATGGATGGATAAGCACTGGGGCTTACAAAGTATGGAGAAATTAAATAGAAATGATCTAAACAACAACAACAATGACAACAGCAATGACGAAGAAGATTGTGACAACAGGAGCAACAACTATAGTGCTGCAAACTCCATATCTGCCACTGCCACAGTGGACAACAGTACAAGCTTGAAGTACATGGTATTTCAAGCTCAACAATATTATATGGATCGGAATATGGAACATCAGAACTCTATATTGTACACACACCATATATATCAGTCAATGATTTAGAAAGATTATACAGATGGGAGATTATATGAATCTGTGAGACAGGTTGGTATGGACACGGAGAATGCTACCATTATCAGCAGAAGCTAGAGCTCCGCTATGGACGATCGTAATTGTTTCAAGACTACAGAAAATAAGAAACGACGACATAAGACAACATTATGTATTCAAAGAACTCTGCTGGACATAGTCATTCAACGAAGACTTTGATGGTTTAGAAATAAGGGAAAACATTCAAGTTGACCGAATCTAGCACAATGCACTACTTGGACAACTCAAAGGTTAAAGTAAGAGAAGCAGAAGAAGACTATGACGGAGAGATATAATTGTATATGAGGACATAAAGTCGTTTGGACTAATGGACTTGACAAATGACAGTGGGTAATGGAGATCATTTATTTGTAACCATCACCCCCAAATGGTTGGCATCAGGAACTGGTGATGGTGATGATAATGAATCTTTATATTACATTTGTTCACCTGACCCATATGGTATCTTCATATCCTACTTTAGCTATCTCGATGTCAGTAATAATTACACTATATTATTATCATTATTATTATTATTATTATTATTTTATATTTACCTCGAGGTATGTTCAATCAAGGGATTGTCACTTACTTATTTTTATTATTTTAAACCCAAGAAGCATCTTCCAGGGAATGTATGATACTGAAATCAATGATGAACAGCTCTTTTGCATGAAAGACTTGTTCTGTGGTAGTGAATCATTCCATACTTTGAGAAAAGTCCTGCCTGTCTACCTGGATCATTTTACTCAATCATGTAGCCATACATTAGTTTACTTTACTTTAATTGAACTATTTGACCTCATGTCATTTGATTTAACTATATAGTCTGTGTTTTCATGACAAGTCTTCAGATTCAATGTTGTTTTACAAGGTCTTTGAACTGGAGATTCGGAGATCAACAACAGCTTTGCTTTTAACTGATTGCTTTGCTTTTGGTTTGGATTCTATAACTCTCACTGTCATCTGAATTGCAAATCCGTGCAGTTGGAAACATAATTGATTCCCTGTGGAGTCATTGGAATGCGTTTTTTCCTCTTCCTTGTTCAATTGTTTAGTTCATAAATGTCTATTTATGTTGGAGTTAGGTGGAATCGCTATAAAGCTTTCTCTCTAAGTTCAGGCCAGTGCACATAGCATGTAATGCTATAAGGATCACTCAGCCTCACTAGGTACAGCAGCCAAATAATATCTGGTAACAGTAGACACTTGTGCATTTAAGCAGAGTCCTAGTGCACTAATTGTTGGCTGATTATGTCATGTGCGCATATTATTATCCTCTTGCCAGTTATATGTGTCCATTGTCCAACAAGGCTCGTTAAGCTTCACATACTTATGATACTCACTTAAGGAAATTAATGATACCGCACAAAGGTCATAAGAACTATTACAGAACTTTCTACAATACTCACACTAGACTTTTATTTCATTAACTTAAGTTACTTAATATCACTCAAATTAAACTGAACTGAAATGTGCGAATTCATGTATAATACTTATATAATACTTCGGCATTTTCATATTTTTCACCCGCTCTTCTCATACATTTGACACCAGGACGCCACACACACATGCACACAGTACCAATGCATCTTAATTCTCAATACCAGGCTATTTTACAGCATATTACAGGGTCCTGTAATATGGAACAAAATACATTACCTCTGACCTGCCACGTGGCTTAGTCCTTAAGTTTTCGTCACGAGTTTACATAATACTGAGAGCTATTGCTGAGCTGGAATCATTATGTTACGGGATCGACCTGATTGCCCTAGTGTATAACCTGTAAACTGTGACTAGGATTTAGTGCAATGGCGAATTTTGACTTGATTGTTTTAAGTTCAGGTCCCCATCCGATTGTATAGTTTAATTACCTCGTCTTCTATGGTTTAATTGTTTAACTATTGTATATGTTTTGTAGGTCGCTGTTCGCTGTTGATGGTTCAGTTATCTGTCATTTTTACATGATTGCTGCTCGTTTAATAGGACCCTTTATAGTGGGTCATTGTCCCTTCTGATTACCCTCTCTTAATTATTCTGTCATTCATGCTATTACCTCTACATTTACTGATGCATAAATTGTGCCATGTATACAATAATTTGGGAAGGAAAAAAATTGATTTGAAATTGAATGCTAGACACCATGGTGTATGCTGCCCAACTTAATGTATGTTGTTACCAGACATGACTATTTATATTGTATCATAGCATAAATAATTACCAGTACAGGATATAATTATCTCTTTAGTCACCAATGTCAGTCATTTGACCGCGATGAGTGCAAATGTCCTTAATTCTTTTCTCAGGTTTAGTTTGGAAGTCTTTTCATGCTTTTGATTATAAACTCTAAATTGACTGATGTCTTCGTCTTCTGTTGCTTCTTTGCAGTTGAATCTTTGAATCTTGCATGCAGTGCATTGTGTGGAATTTGCTGAGTAGGTGTTGTTGTTTCCACATCGTATATAGGCTTTGAGACTATTTTCTATCATATTTGTATTTCTATGGATTGTTCCTTATTATGTAATCGTAAGATTCAAGGATGCTCTCACTTTGGGGCCAGATGGGACACTAGTCATCCTGTTCACATGTGAGTTTTACAGCTATGACTGATGCAATGTGATGTTGATCGCTGAAGGTGGAAGTGATGGAGAATTCGAAAGGCCCTGTTGTATCTGTCTTTGTGTTTGTGTGTGTGTGTGTTTATCTGTGTTTGTCTGATGATTGAACATCGGAAATGTGTTTATAATAATAATTTTCTTTTATTCGATTCAAACTGATTCGAACAGTGTGATCACGTGAAATATTATGAACACATGATAACAAGTTAAGCAATAGTCCTTTTATAACATTATGGCAGCCTGTTATTCGTTGATAAGTCCTTCTGCAGCTCATTTTATCATTGCATCCTAGAGATTGGAGGGATGAGTTAACCTTATGGAGCTAGCAGATATCGAACCCATGTTCTTCTGTTTTCCCTGCCTCTGTATTTACCATTTGACCATCACCTCTGGACACGGACCCTGAGAACTGGAGTTTGGGTCAGAGTTTGTTGCGACTGTCAGATTCACTTGAACAAACTGACCCACAGTCGTTGCACAGAGTCTGTTCTGCAGAGTCAAACTCTCAACCGGTAGATCGAAGACCAAGCGTGCTATCGATAGATAGCACACATGATAGATTAGCCACTGCGCCGCACCACTCAACTCTACATGCTTACGTTGTGTAGCGGTTGTCCAACGGATTGCTCCGGTTGATCATCGAACAATCTGTGGAACAGCAATGGCAGACAACGGTCTGACACACAGGCAGGCTCAGCTGTGTGTCCACTGGGGAATAAGTTGGTGGGAGAAGGAGGCCGACTGGAGGGAGCCAGAGTGATGATGAGTGGAGGGAGTGGCTGATGAGTTATGGCTGAGGTGTTTGTTCCAGGTGTTTTTCTCTTGTTTGTCCTCAGTGGAAGGGTTCAACGCCCAACCATAGGCCATACACCAGTTGACTTGCCATGACCTTTCAACTCTCCTAAGACAGAGTGAAGGACCTGTGGGTGGACTGACTGGCAGAGGTTCATCATGGCAGATGAGTCATCTGCCTGCCTTGTATTACAAAGTCCCTTGGTTCAAATCCTGATGATTGGTGTGAAATAGAAACTTCTCTGTTGTTTTGACATCTGCACGTTTTAACCATTTTATATAAATAAAACTTTGAATAATATTGATAAACAATTTAGCAGTTGCAACAATACTGAAATCTTGAGCATGCAGTTTGAAGGGTGCGACAATGGTTCCGGTATAACTCTTAATACTGCTGAAATACAACACTGTTCCAGCACGTTGTCCTGCTTGGCATTGTCTTCATCATTTTCAGTAAAGTTAATATCTTAGAACTTAGAGAAGCATGTGCGGGTATATTTTTTTTACTTCAAATGTAGCTTTTGGATTATTGGAGTTGTATGACCGTGTAAAAATTTAATGGTTGTAAATATAATTACTTATTTATGTAACATCTCTGCAGATATGCTACATGTTTTCTGAGCAGAGATTATAGATTATCGTAGCCAAGCATATATACTTGTTCATCTTGGCCGTGTAAGTGTCTGCTCATATCAGACCTGACTGTGAAAGAGACAGTAGTAATGTCCAGGATGTTGCTGCAGTGGTTGATGCTGACTGGCATCTGTGTTGCATCACTGTCTGGTGTCTTTGAGTGCTGCTATAGTAGGAGACTAAGATCATAGATGGCTCTTCCTATCTGATGGCTCTATCTATTGGATGGCTTCATCTATTGGATGGCTTTTCCTACCTGATGGTTCTATCTTTTGGATGTCTATTTCTATTGGATACCTTTTCCTATCTGATGGCTCTTCCTATCTGATGGCTCTTTCTATTGGATACCTTTTACTATTGGATGGCTCTTCCTATCTGATGGCTCTTTCTATTGGATACCTTTTACTATTGGATGGCGCATCCTATCTGATTGCTCTTCCTATCTGATGGCTCTTTCTATTGGATACCTTTTTCTATTGGATGGCGCTTCCTATCTGATGGCTCTTCCTATCTGATGGCTCTTTCTATTGGATACCTTTTTCTGTTAGATGGCACTTCGTATCTGATGGCTGTTTCTGTAGGATGGTTCTTTCATTCTGATGGCTCTTTCGATTGGATGGCTCGTCCTATCTGATGGCTCTTTGTATTGGATACCTTTCTATAATGGATGGTTCTTCCTATCTGATGCTGCAATCTATTGAATGGCTTTTCCTGTCTGATGGCTCTTTCTATTGGATGACTCTTACTATTTGATAGCTCTTCCTATCAAATGGCTATTTCTATCCGATGGCTCTCTCCTCAATGACTCTTGTATCTGGTGGCTATTTTTATCCGATGGCTCTTTCTATCCGCTAATTCTAACTATCTGATGGCTCCGTCTGTTGGATGTCATGGTTATTCCGAAACGCCGTTTATTGATTTTGTTACGAGCCATGGTTTTGAAATGGTGTGCTATGTGTGTGCAGGGAAATTGACTGTGAGTGTGTGTTCCACGTCTGCTCTGCGTATGCTCCAAGCCTATGTCGTGGTCTGCATTCCATGCGTCTGCTGCTTGGAGTATAAGAAAAGCCTTCTATCCAGTTGTTAGATTGCTGTTTGCACTTCTTCTTCTGCCAATGCCACTGTTTATACACGTACTGATGTTTATCACAGAACAGAGAACCATTGCTTTACGGCCCTCGCCTTCTCATACATCATCCAGAGTGTGTTTGTATTGGCTGAAATGTTCCGTTCTTCCTTCTCGGCGCCGCATTCTCCGAGCGAACAACCAGAGCTTCTCAGAAGCATGGCACGTACTTTTAAGCAGCTCTCCGTTCCTCTTCGAATCTGACATGACAGACAAGCGCTATTAAAAGGTGTGGGAGTGTCAGAGATGTTTTTGTAAGAACAATTAGGGCGTCTGTTTTATCATTCCTGTGATCTGCAAGGGCACCAGTCTGTTCCATCTGTCTCTGATACACGCTGCTTCACAATAATATGGCAAGGCACCAGTCGAATGAGGGACCAGGCGAAAAACCTGGCGTGTTTACAGGGACTTGTCATATCTGGCTCCAGACCCATCTGTCTGTCTTATGTTTCTCCTTCCATGGGATCGTATACACGCTCTTCTTCAACAGACTTTATACCCACGACGCCCACGTGGTCTTGGGTTGAAAGTTTTGAAACAATTATTTTCAATGCTTTTGAAACCATACAATTGACAGATCCATCAGATAGGAAACGCCACCCAATAGTTGAGTGATATTCAATGTATTCGTCTTTGTACCCATCTATCCAGTCAGCAATTCATTCACCACTCCATCCATCCATCCATCTTTCTATCCATCTATCCATCCATCCATGTCATCCATCCATCCATCCTATAATAAATGAATGAGACCTAATAGGTCATAGTTCATAGATCATAGTTCATAGATCAATGTCACATGGGCATACCAACACTATTTCTATATTTATCCTATCAATGTCTAAATGTACTCATATGTAATTGTGTATGAGTAAGTACTAAGTACATGTGTGACTGGATCTTAGACATCATATCATGTCCTTTGATCATTAGGCTCAGTTGTGGGTTTAGAATAGGCTACTAACAAGGATGTGGCTTAATGTAGGAGTCATTAGAATTCTCCCTAACAATTTACGCTAATAATTCTCTTCTATTTCGCTTCAAGTGCATATGTAAGTGTAGTGTAGACATTTCTATGTAGCAAGCATTTGGCCTTGACCCTGTGCACTTTTCGAGGAACTGTTTGGCTGAGATCTTTCAGCACTGCTGCTCTCTTGAATGGGTTCCACGCCCTTTGACCTTTGCCTGTACGGACCGTGTGTGTGTGTGTCTCTGTGTGTGTCTGAGTGTGTGTCTGTGTTTGCCTATGTGTGTGTGTGTGTGTGTGTGCATGTGAACAAGCATTCTCAGACACAGAGGTGTAGTATGGGGGGTGTATCCCGGTGGGTCACGACCTTTTCAGAGCAAGGCAACCCCTACTACACGTTCAATCAATGGCACCTGGCCTTAATTTCATCCATTTGTCTTCCACTTTTTATTCTAATTTCGAACAACTCTGCTTTTTTTCATCCACAATGTTCCCACTGTTTTTATATTATGTTAAGTTTAATAAATAAAATAGTTATTGTCGTACATCGGTAGTGGTAAACAGGTAAAGTAAACATAATCTTTGCTTCTGCCACCAAGGAGGAAGGGGAGACAGAGGTGGAGGAAGAGTAGGCAAAATTGGAGAGGGGAGGGGTGGGAGGTGAAGTGGAATGGGGAGGGATGTAGGGGAAGGATGAGGGTGGAGTAGGTTAGGAGAGGAGCATGGAAAATTGAGAGAAATTGGAGAGGGAGAGAAATGGAAGTAGGAGGGGAGGAGGCTATGTATGGCAGGAATGGAAGGCGAAGGGGAGATGGAAGTGGAACATCTTTAAAGTTATTCTTTAAGATTATACTATACTGGCAGTGTCATGCCCTTGACGGTGAAGGTCACGCGATGGGCCAGTTGTTCACTGCCATCTATGCTCTGTTGTATTCATGGTCACGTGCATTTATGAACTTTGGAATATATAAAATTTTTATTGTATTGTATATGTGTCTTATGTTTGCCTTGTTGATTTAATTTGTTAACAATTCAATAAATGGCAGTTCGTTGACAGTTTATTCACAGAAATTCCTGCGATATATTTTAATATGTAAATTATTCGTTTTAATTTTAAAACTGGCAAACCGAAATATGATTGCAAGAACAATATTAAGGGATGATGACAAGTTATTACAGGAGTCGAATTTGACTGTTGGCAGCCTTGCAAGGCATCCATCACGTTATATATCTTATTTGGCTAACGCCCACGCCTAGTGAGTGGGGGATTAGTCAGTGTCTTGTCCATTACTCTGAGGTCTCTGCTAGATGCTGGAAGGATCAGTCAACGCCAGTCGGCTGTGTGAGCTGGCAGGTTCTGTGCATCAAAGACAGTTGAATATAATGTTTCCTATGATAAGTATTTTACTGATTGGATTAGATCTGGATCTTCTGGATCTCTGAGTGTGATGAGTCATTGTCTAAATCCAGGGCATTCTTTTGTCTGCTGCTGGTGCTTCGTATGGATAGATGTTAATTGGAGTGCAACACCTGAGATGGCTTTAGGATCTAATGTCATTGTATCCACCGGATATCACTGACTGCCTTTGAACTGACAGATGCTAATGGATTCTGATGTACAGAGGTTGAGCAAGATACAGGGAGGATGAAGAGAAGGAGAGGACCTTTGCCAGATGGCCTGTGGGGCCCAGATGCATGCCTCAGGTGCACATTCTATTGTTCACGGGTAATGAAGAAGAATAAGAAACCCTGGCAGAAGAAGACTTAGTCTAGTCCATCAACCTAATGTCATATTATGCAGTCATGGGTATGAATTTCTAGCGACTTCAATTTTCTTGGCCTTGGCAAGTGAAGGCAGGTGACCAGTCCACTCCCTTTCCGCCGAGAGTGTATGGTCGATGTTCTCATTGTGGCTCAGTTGGATTGAGGTGCAGATGGAGCTGAAGTCTCGAAGCAAATATCTGCCATTCTGGGGATTTGATCCCTTAATCTTTTGGTTTACCCTCCAGGACGCTGACCACAACAGTGACCAAACTATTGCACACCCCTCACATGTAATGATGTAGTTGTGAATTTATATGGGGCCACTTAAAGATGGACTGGATTGCAAAGAGTGTTGATGCTCCTTTCCCAAAAACGAATATGACTTCCATAATTAGTCATCTGTGCATATTTATATACCCCATTTATGACAATCTTTAAGTTACAATTTAGCATTATTCTTTGTATTGATAACTATCCTTTGTATAGTTAGGTATCATTCATATGCCAGATATCACATTGTATAGTTTTATATTTGTTCATCAGGCTCAAGACTTGCTTCGTTCAACTTCGTTACACATCCGTCACACAACATAACTTCTGCTTTCTCTAATTTATTTAAATTTCAAAAGATGATAATTTTTGATTATCTGGATTTGGATATATCTGTTTACATGCCAGACTTACTCCACTAGCTCTCTTTCCGCCAGCGAATCATATTCCGGATCTATACTGTAGTCTGGCAATGCCTGCAGGGTCTTGCCCCGGTATATCTGCGTGAGCTTTGGTATCGTACCTCGTACCAGAGGTCACAAACTCTCTGCTCCGTGGATAGGAATGTTCCTTGTCCCCTTCATTCTTTTACACAGCAGAACCATGCCTTTTTGGTATTGAACTGGATGCCATTGGCATGATTGGCACTGCATTTTTCCACTCCCTAGGGTTCAACATTATACTCTAGCCTAAGAACTGTTTCTTTTAGCAGTTCTGGCATCCGGAGCACTGATGCAAAGTAACCTGGAAGAGGTGCTATATCAATCCTTGTAATAAATTACTGAATTACAATTTTTACGATATGGGCCTAGTGCACTGTTATATATAAATTGGCTTGAATGGCTTCAATTGGAATCATTAGATGCTACATATTTAGGTTATCATAGAATTATGTTAAATAGGTCCCTATCCTTTGTTGATTTAGTATACTTAGTACTGTTGATATCCTTTTAATTGTTTAATTGTTGGGGGTGGTCCTATTAAGTGGGTCATTTGACCCTTCTGGGCCTCCCTGTTGTTTTCAGGCATATCTAACAAAGTTAGTAAACTACTGTACATACTGGAAGCAAATAAAAGATTTTTGATTTGATTTGAAATTGTTACAGATCTGGATTATCTGCTGTAATTGGAATTTCTTTCGATATGCTTCTTGGGGATAATTACTAGTTGAGTATTTCCAACTGGTCTATTTTGAGTTGGATTTTATCCGTGGTTATTCTGTTACCCAATATGTTTTTCAGGCGGAAAAATCAACAGATCTTTTTTCTTATCAGTTTCCTAATTGGATTTTCCCAATTGATATTCCCTAGTGATATGAGTTACTCTGTTGGTGACGGCCTACGGGCCAATTAGTGAAAGTGACTGGCCCAGCCGAAATGAAGAGCGTTGGTTTTATCTGTTGCTGGTGATTAACGATTGACTTACATTGAACGCAGGCGAATGTGAATCTGATGACGATGTTTTCCGATTGTCTCGCATGCATTAGAGTCACGTGTGTGGATATTGCTACGGGGTAACTTCCAATATCTGGGGATGATCTATTCAGTTGCGTCAAACATTCCCTTTTAATCTTAGCAATATTGAGCAGTCGGCTTCGTTATTAAAAGCTTTGAGAAGGCGGACGAATTGAGTATTGTGTATTATCGTTGCAGCGAAAACACGACACGACGATTCGAGTCGTCGTCTTCATCATCGTCCCACTCTTCAAACAAGACTTTGTCGTCGACGGCACCGCTGGCTTCAAAGCAGCCGCCGGTTCCTGGTCAGTCAGGCCGTCCTCCTCCTCCTCCTGTTCCTCATCAGCAGCCTAAGACTGCGCCTGTCATATCTCGTTCTTCTCCATCCGACAAACTGCTTCAGCGATCGCATCGAGTGCAGAAACGAACTTCAGATGAAGACGAGAAGATCAAGCGCTCGCGCGACTGGGACTATGAGCTTTCACAGGACCTCCAGGCAAAGCAGATCGAGATGCTCGAGAAGAAGTACGGTGGTGCTCTGAGAGCTGGTCGAGCCGCGAGGGTCATCCAGCAGGCCTATCGTCAGTACTGTCTCAACAAAAACTTTGCAAAGCTGCGACTCGAGGCAGACAGTCGACGTCTGTCAAGACGCTTCACCGATTTCGGGCGCAGCAAGACGCTCTGGACGGATATGGTGATGACGACGATGGAGTACGGTGGAACGCCCTCCTCCGTCCAGCGAGGCCTCCCCTCTGGATCTGCCGCATCTTTCAGCAACCAGGTCCACGGGAATAGCGGAACGGATGTGCGGCCCGACGAGGCAGCCTGTGGCCGAGTCATAACGCATAGTCAGGCGGCATTTAGCAACTACTATTGCAAGGTTCTGCAGAAATCTCTGACGATGAGTGTTTCGGCAACTGAACATAGTGTCCCAAGGGAAGCCCCACAGCCGCCAGTCAGGCACACCCCCACCGCCGACCTAGGCATGATCCGAGAGATGGGTCGTGACCCTGGGTTGAACTCTGGCGAAATGGAAAGATCGAGAAACGAGCAGAGACGACAACAGACGAGCAATCCCGAGAGCAGTCAGAGGGTCGTAGCGTCGACTCAGAGGGGCGTAGAAACCCAACCCAATGAAGCCGACCTTTCCGTCTGGCTTGTGGAAAAGACTGAACCCTCTTGCGGATTTAACGTCAATGGTAACGATGATGACGTCGCCATGGCAATGGGCACGATGTCTTCGTATGTCGATCACAACTCCATAGACAATAACCTTGATTTTGACATCGAGGGCAATGCAGCGGAGCCCCCTTACCTCGGTTATGGCGACCTCGCTCTCTCTGAGTCTCCCTACTACGAGCACAAGTGCATTCCGCTCGGAATGGCGATCGGTCAGTCAGAACCCCTACCTGGCTATTACGATGCCCCCATTCAGGTGTGTCGGATCCCAGTGTCATCAATGGCACCTCCTCCATCTGTTCAGACGAGTTGTTCTCCATCGAACCACGTCTACTCGAGTCTCAGACTCTGCAGCCTCAGACACGGCGCTTCCCCGACCATGCCCGCAGTCGAGAACCTATCGTCAAGGCAGCCGTCGACCGGATCTCCTGTCTGGAAGCGGAAGAACATCGGAGACGGCTTCGGTTACGTCTACGAAGCGGATCCACGTGGGTCCGAGCACCCAGACCGTAGCGGATGTAGCACCGTGATGACTGCTGGTGTGAGTGCAGCTGCCCAAGTGGGAGGCATTGTTGCCCCACAGGCTGCCTATGTGCGAGGGACACCTCTTGCTGCATGCAGTGACTGTGCTCAGCTGCTGCACCATTATCACCACCATCATCATCACCATCATCATCATCACATGCTTCAGCAACAGGCCAAAGTGTCAGACAAACAAAGGAAACGCACCTACCGCATCGGCCTTAACCTCTTCAACAAGTATGCTCATATTGTTTTGTAAAATTAATTACATGATTAATTGTTATGTTTTTACACTGTCACTATAGAAGTCAGCTAAACAGATCGCTCTATTGCTTTGTGCTTAGTGCCAGAGGCTCTTTATCTCTCTGCTCATCGTAACACGGTCTGCTCCTTGTCTCTTTTGCCATGCCTCCATCAGGCAGATCGTGCTTTCTTCGTGGAGAGCACCTTGATCTGGAAAGACCTCCCTCCGGAGCTTTGCCTTTCTTAGGACCTTATCTCCTATGTTCTTTTCTCACCCTAACACTGTTCTACGAGTAGCTTTCTTGAAGAGGCGCTATATAAATGATTGATATGGATGAATGAAAATTAGTAGGCAAAAGATTGTAGGGAGTCAGTCTCTGTGAAAGGTGTTGGTGGAGATGGTTTGTTGTGGTCTTGATGTTTATCGTTGGTGGTGTTTGTTGAAGTCTTTTAGGGTGTTGGTGATGGGTGGTTGTGAAAGGGTGGACAATGAACCGATCCTTACATGGTGCCTTTTTGATTCTAGGAAGCCAGAGAAGGGAATTCGGTATCTGATTGAGCGCCGTTTCCTTGACAATCGGCCGAATGCCGTTGCCCGGTTCCTCATCTCTCGCAAGGGACTCAGTAAGCAGATGATCGGAGAGTATCTTGGTAATCTGCAGAAACAGTTCAACATGGAGGTGCTCAGGTAGGCTAAACTTTGACCTGGCCATCTTACATGGGAGATTGGTAAACTAGCAAGTAGGCCGATGAAGTAAATATGTGTCTTTGTACTTCAAGAAAAAGTTGAACTTGTTGGTTTCAGGCTGGTGGGAATCAATCACTGTTGACTCCTGACATCTCTCTTCATTGCCTGCTATCATCAAGTACAGGTCTTTAGCTAAGCCACAATGCAGAACAGTTGTGGGCTCTCATGCGTTCCATGTCTCTGCTCCCAAGGAGTGGAATTGAAGGCCACTCTCTCTTCATACTCAATAGCTCATATTCCCTTCTTTCCCTCAATACTCACCATTTCTACTTGACTTTCAAGGCTTTGCAAATCTAAGTGCATCTTCTCCTGGTGACTGACTGTCTGCGCCTCAGATTCACAGTTCGGTCTGACCTTGCAAATTGAATTAAAAATAACAATAATTATAATAATAATGATAATGATAAAATTAATGGAAGCTCTTAGTGACTTCTCATTCTTAGCCTCATCTCATGAAGACTGACCAGTCCATCAGTTCTCTTCAATGTTGTTGAATTGCAGTTGATGATACACATACTTGCTAATAGTTGAGTTTGCTATAAGGCTTTATGGAGCAGGGATAATGAATTTACTCATCTTGTCTTATTGAGGATATAAGCCTCTTACTTATAACCTCTATAGGGCCCCATATGGGAATATGGATCTCCTATGGGCTCAGACTGACGGGGTATCCCACCAAGAACGCCTGAGAGCCGGACACGGTCCAGATGTAAGGTGGATGTAAATGCCCATGCTAGTTTCAGAATGAATTTATCAGATGAGATCCTCCTCGACCGTTTTAATGGTTGCCTTGTCAGCTAACTTAGTCATAATGAGCCGTGGTAACCTGAGAAGTAATTCTCCAAATTATGAAGATGGATATGTGAAAGGTCATCCTTACCCACGGAATTAATTCGCCCAATACTTTGACCATTTTTATCTCGCCTATCTATGACGACTAAGTCAGAGTAGGCCTATCAATTGAATGAGTAGATTATTTGTTGGTGGGACGAGGGAGTTATGGACAGAGGTTGTTGATCGATTTTAATGTTGTGCATTGGAAACTAAACGACAGACTTTAAATGAAAATAGTATATCTTCTGGATTGGTAGCCAATGTATTGAATCAAGTACCCACGGCTAGGGATAGGGTTAAGCTATGGTACCGTATTCAAAGCGATATTGGCATTCTGCTTTCCATGAAGTGGTGCTGCTGTTGTTCCAGGGATTCTAATGACCGTTGCAACAACTGGCTGTAGTAAATTGATCGCTTTGAACGAGGAGTGGGGTGGGAGGGGGTCGACCGGAGGGCGGTTTTCTCGGCTGAGAACGTTGCCTGGGCCGACAGCACCGGTTGCCATAGGCCATTTCAGTTGCTATGGGAACCTGGCAATTGGTGTCGTTGCTCCTGCTTCCAGGAATATTCGATTATGACAAGATGCCTCTCTGATTCTCACATTCTCTGTCACTGCGTCTGTCTGTCTGTCTGTCTGTCTGTCTGTCTGTCTGTCTGTCTGTCTGTCTGTCTGTCTGTCTGTCTGTCTGTCTGTCTGTCTGTCTGTCTGTCTGTCTGTCTGTCTGTCTGTCTGTCTGTCTGTCTGTCTGTCTGTCTGTCTGTCTGTCTGTCTGTCTGTCTGTCTGTCTGTCTGTCTGTCTGTCTGTCTGTCTGTCTGTCTGTCTGTCTGTCTGTCTGTCTGTCTGTCTGTCTGTCTGTCTGTCTGTCTGTCTGTCTGTCTGTCTGTCTGTCTGTCTGTCTGTCTGTCTGTCTGTCTGTCTGTCTGTCTGTCTGTCTGTCTGTCTGTCTGTCTGTCTGTCTGTCTGTCTGTCTGTCTGTCTGTCTGTCTGTCTGTCTGTCTGTCTGTCTGTCTGTCTGTCTGTCTGTCTGTCTGTCTGTCTGTCTGTCTGTCTGTCTGTCTGTCTGTCTGTCTGTCTGTCTGTCTGTCTGTCTGTCTGTCTGTCTGTCTGTCTGTCTGTCTGTCTCCATCAGTTGCTGTGTCTGTCAGACAGATATGGTGAAACAGACACAGTCAGACGGAAGGAGGTTGAGACATTCTGTCTGTCTATGTGTGCTAGTCCTTGTGGTTGTCCACTGCTGTCTTGCTGTATCACTTATTCTACCACTGGTTTGTGCCAGTCTCAGTGGCTTTCTGTCGTTTGGTGAGTAAGCAGTGTTGGATATAATATTCAGCTGGTTTCACAGAGTGAATGCATTATTGATTGGTGAAGGCTGGGATCATCAATCGAGTGTTGGATGGTTCAGCCACAACCTTCAATATTTATTGTCTTAACTTGAGTTATACATCCATCAATTTCGGTGATAATCAGCTTTACATATTAAATCTTAATATTTCAGTCTTAAAATCCTATGTTTGTCCCAATGATCTTGACTCACTTGTGAGTGCATTTAATAACTTATTTTTCTGGCTCGTAATTCTTGCTGAAGTTACAGTTACACTTGAGATACTTGCAGGTAGAGCTGACCTTCTGGTCAGTCTATATATATGAACCATCGAAAGATGTCCAGTAGACTGACGACAATGCCATTTGTGAGATGCTCTGTCATTAGCAAGTGGATATCACAAATCACAATTTCGAGATAACTACAAACAAGTTAAAGTAAAAACGTGGGTTTTTCGGGACCTTCTTTTATCTGGTAAATGGCGCAATCTGTGTTTGTGTCATTTTTGACCATTTTCTAGAAATTGTGAGTTGTGACATCTGCCTGCTCTTGATAGAGTATCTCTCATTTATAGAATTCTGATGGTTAAGAAGGAAACTTGGTGTGATGTACCTGGGAGATTTGAGTTAGTTTCTGGTACTAATATATGAAAAAACGCAGTCACGTGAAGGGGTTCAATGGGAGTGGCAGGGTGAATGACAATCATCGAGGGACTGATTGACTTCTGCCTTGGAGTGGTGGCTTTAAGACCTGTGTGGATCATGGTTACGATGTAGGGGTGTACTTAGAATGTGGCAGCTCAGGTACAGCTTGATGATGCTAACCTGACTTTAAGCAGTTAGATTGATATGCTGAAAACAGCTGCTAATGCATTCCAATTCTTCAGTGGATGTACTTCAGTGGATGTACTTCAATGGATGTACTTCAGTGGATGTACTTCAGTGGATGTACTTCAGTGGATGTACTTCAGGCTCCGGTGTCAGATGATGATTCCAGCGAGAGGGCTTCGGCTGTTTGAATACTCGTCACACTCGACAGCAAACAGGACCCCACGATGAAGCCCTGTCAGCCATGTTATATGGTTCCTCCTAAGAAGTTGGAAGGGACCAAATCGAAGCTTTTGCTAACGTGGATCTATGAATAGACGTAGAATAGAGATGGCGGACACCATGTTGTGGAAAGGCACTGATTCATTAAGGGTCAGTCACGCCACAGATGGTGATAAACTGCCTCCTCATCTTTTTTATGTTTCTAAGACCCAACTCATTGACAAGCTCTCAATTTATATTCAGAATGTCTTGGGTCGCTTGTCAACAGCTGGCTTCTGGTCATTATTGGTCTTTGTGGCTTTCCAGTTGATTTACATTGAAAGTTAATTTTTGCAGACATTACCTGAGCTAATGTCCCTATATACCTTTGTACATGAAAATGCTGGGTATATTTGCATTCAGGTACCTTTGATTTGTAAATCCATTTATTTTATGTACATGTCCATGTTTCAGTCCATATCATTATCACCTATATGATATACGATTTGTACGTCTGGTGGATATGTTGATATATGGATATCATAGATATACATGTATAGAGTTGATATCATATCATTACCAACGCAGAGAACCAATATGTGCCTTTGACCCAGTTGACTTTCTTGCTTTGCATATTAGATAGGTGCAGTTTGAGAAATAATGTCTGTTAAAAGCAGAGACACTGGTTTAAGTAGAACACTCAAGCATGACTTAACAAATACTAAAGGTCACTTAACTTTGACCTGTAAGTAGCATTATCTTTTGTAGCAATTAGACAAAGGACATGATCACATATATGACAACAATCCACACGCTCTGAAACAACACAGTTTATTTCTATTGACATTTTAGTCATATTTAGTGTCTGCTGTTTCGCGATCTACTTGTTCAATTATATATATACACATATAAAGCCTGTATTAAATTATATGTGCATTAGTGTGTGCATATGGACTGATCTTCTGGTTATTTACCTGATTACGGCATGGTTGAGGTGTGCCATCGGTTGATGCCTTGTGCGTCAGACACCGGCGCTATTGAAGTTACTAATTACAATTACATTTACTGGTTTCAACGTGTTTCATAATAACTTGAATTGCAATGAATTCTTATATGAAGTGGTTTGGGTCATGAATTCAATAATTCGTTTACTTGTCTGTAGAATGAGGGGCTTAGATATGGTGGACAGATAACATGGGCACCAACAATTATAGGCCAATGCAAGGATACTAATTTAGTTAATTGAACAGTAAATGTCTGCTTTTGTTTCAAGATATGCTAAAATGTGAAGAATTTTAAGCTCCTTAATTTATGCTGTTTAGCAATTTCAACATAAATATTGTTGGCTAAACAGCTCCTTGCAAAAGTTCAATTTCTTCATATATTGAATTGTAATTGATCAGTAGGAACTAGGAAATCTACAGATAATCTTTGTAAATTAAATTATATAAATCGGCATCAATGGCAGTTGTAAGATGTTAAACACGGGATACCATCTACAAGCAATATCATTTACCATGATTCATATCCGAACATCAGGTGGTAATGCAAGGTCAAGCTAGACATTGACTTAAATCCAATATTTTGAGAACTTTTTTGGCTTTCGATAGCGGGAAGCAACAGATGATTCTGTACATAAGTGTAAGAGAGAGACAGAGAGGAACAGAGAGAGACAGACAGAGATAGAGAGAGATAGAGAAGAGTAGAGACAGACAGACAGAGATGGAGAGAGACAGAGAGGAATAGAGAGTGAGCAGGAAAGGCGGAAAAGTGGAGGGGAAGTTGAGAAAGTGGAGATTTAGGAGAAAAAAACAGAGGACCCGGATATTGGGGATGGAGATCGAAAAGCTAATGAGTTGTGGGGGAAAAGGAGGAGGAAGAGTAGCAGAAGAGGTAAAGAGGAAATGGAAACAATAGAGATTGTAGAGGTTTCGTATAGAAGGACTGTTTGCTCAACTAGCATTTATAATGCTCTGTTTGCGATTGAACCCTGGAAAATAAGCTCCTGATATCCTGACCAAGTCATAAGAGGTAATTTGATGATGCCTCCCAAACATTGCATTATAAAGAGAGAGCCCAGTATGTCTACAAAACACGCCGTGTCTGTGTATTTTATTCCAGTGTATATGTATTTGTGTGTACGTTTGTTGGTTGTGTGTGTGTTTGTCAGTAGCATTTGTTACATAGGTTGTTATTTGATGTTTGTGTTTGTATCATTTTTCAGATGCTTTGCCGATGAAATCGACCTGGCAGGCACAGATGTAGACGTTGCACTTCGGAAATTCCAGTCGTACTTTCGAATGCCGGTCAGTTCGCGTCTATCTACTTCTAGCATCTGACGCTAAGAAAATAATCATATTTGCAACGGTTACTGCAACTGTTATTGCGACTATTGCCAAATGTATGTATTATTCCGAGATATATCATATCAATGACTTAGCATTGCATCTGCTGTAAAACCTTCAGAGAAAGTTATCTGAATGGAAGGTATGGTATGGTAAGATGTGTGCAAGAACAACAGAGGTAAGGTAAGGAAGAGTGAAGCAAGGTGAAGCACATGAGGTAGGGTAAGGTCAGATGTAAAGTTTGACTCAGGTCTGTTCTGAGTATACAGCGGCTTAGCATAATAAGGTTGAATGATGCAACACTGTTATGCTACTGGTTACGTAGGCCTGCTTAGCAGTGTCTTTATTCCTATTGTATATCTTATCGATTGATTCTTTGTGCATAAGATACCAGCGTGAGAGCAGTTACTCATTCAGTTATCCACTCATTTTGGATATTTATATAGCACCCCTTGAGATTATCTACTGAGGAGCTCTCCAAGCTCAATCCTGGCTAATAATATTGTATTATTCCTGTCTGTATTTATTACTGCATATAAATAATCTTTGTTCATAACTGTTATATTATTATATTTGAATTGCAACATTGTCCAATGTGTATAATTATGTTGTGATTCATATTTTAGGGTGAAGCTCAAAAGATTGAAAGATTGATGGAGGTATGCTTATCTCTTTAATCTAAAAGTATTTTGATTGGCACACCACCAACAAAGGTCAGATCAAAACAACAAACAAGTGCAAAATGAGAACATCAAAAGTCCTCTTGTAAGGTCTTGGGCAGCGCCCCAATCGACAATGCAGTTTGGAACAATGCATAGTAAAGTTTGCAAGAAGGCGTACTTGATGACAATTGGAGCTTGCTTTGAGATGACATCATAAAATTATTTAAATTTTTTAATTTTTCATGTACCGCATAGCGACACCTGACCTTGCCACCAGTGGTATATATGCCATAGTATCACCAGTGGTGTATGTGCCACCATATCACTTGTGGTACATGTACCACCGTATCACCTGTGGTACTGGTACATGTACCACAGTTAGAAAACAACCAGTTGAGTGCATTGTGGAGTATGTATTGTACTAGAATTGATAAACAAAATGCTAGCAGTTAAGTTTGCATTATTTTTTGTTCATATCTTACATCTGTCACAATAGTTTTTATGGTATTGTCATGGCTAAATGGTAAGATGTTAGAATTTGGTCACTTCAACCAAAGTTTGAACCTGATGCATATGATAGAAAATTGTAAATTGTTTTGGCAAGAGTTACAGCTTTTAATGAGAGTTTATCCTGCTGTTAGTTGATTCGTCCTTATTCAAACTGAATTCTTTGGAGAGACGATTGTAGCTCATGAGTATATCTTTAATTTAGCATAAATTACTTTATCTAAACTTCCCTAGTCATGTATTTATTGCCATGCAGTTTCTATGAACTGCTTACCTCAGTTCTTTCAAGTTACTGAGCTTTTGAAGGCGAGCCTATCTATCTGTCACATGCTGGTGATCTGTGATCTGTATTTGAGTGGTGCTTAGACATTCTAGAATTGATGTTACAATACTAATTACTTGTTATTGCAAGGTCTAACTAGTCAATAATGTGTTTTTCTATTCCTATTAGCATTTCTTTCTGTAAATCAGCACAAGTAACTTTATGTGTCCTTTTGTCGTATCTTGCCGTATCTCTCCTAACTGTGCCGTATTTAACAATGTCTTACCTGACGATGCCTAATTAGCACTTGGTTCACTTTTTAGGCGTTTGCCAGTCAGTATTGTCAGTGCAATCCTCATGTTGTCCGGACGTTTCGTCGTGCGGACACTGTCTTCCTGTTGGCGTTTGCAACGATCATGCTCAACACCGACTTACATAACAAGAGCATCAAAGCTGAACGAAAGATGAAACTCACTGACTTCATTCGTAATCTTCGAGGTTTCTATTTTCTTCATTTCTTTCTTGTAGCCTTGGTGATCATCCTTAAAAGTTCTATTAAAACGAACTGATATAAGTATATCTACTTACATACATATGTACATATTACATATCAGCTGGGTAATGCTCTCATGCATCAAGGGCTATTGTTATTTAGGTGATAAAAATGCTGCATTTGATCAGGAGGGACCTAAATAAAAAAATTGTTGCCTTCAGTGATTGTGGCATTTGGCAATAATAACAGCAGGGGCATAGCGAGGGGGACGAGTGGGGCGAACCGCCCCAGGCGGCTTGTCCTAGGAGCAACATTTTGGGTAAAAAAATTAATTAAAAAATTGTTTTTGTATAAGTTGCATTCTTCAAGATCAATTGTTGCTCTTGTCTAAACCTGACATAATGCTTTTTAGATTTTTCTCGACTTGAAATTAACATACACAATATATCAAAGTACCATCGACATGATCAAACGACACCTAGTGTTTTTTAGGCATCATAACGGTCCTCAGGTAATTTGGCGCCCTTGACAGTCATCTATATAAGAGCACCCAACCCCGTTACATAAACAGTAAGATATGAGAAAATATGGGGTCAAGCACACACTGCATTGGTCACATAAAAATGCTTTTTTTTTAAATGCATATACGATTGTGGCATATGAGAATTTTTTAAAAACCGAAATAAAGGAAGAGCGAAAGATTCAATTGAATATCGTTGTTGGAATTGGAATCAGCCTAAAACTAGTTTTTAATAACTTATTTATGAATTTCTTTTTGTATCATCATAAAATTTTATTCCTGAAATCATAACCGTATTATCCCTAAAATTCGGTGCCCCTAAAATTTGGTGCCCTAGGCGGCTTCCTGTGTCGCATATAGACATGGCACAAAAGAGAGTTTAGACATTATTATTATTATCACTAAATTTATTTCATTCGATAGGTGCGACAGTAATATCGAAATTAAATTCGATTAATATAATACAAACTTGCAGCCGAAAAGATCATCTGCGCTGTTTTTTTAAATTTATTATTTTCATCTAGACTTGACTTCAACTTACTGGCCAAATATATTTACACTAACTTTAGTCAGGCCCCTATAACTAAAAAATATTCATTTATTTCGTGTCTTTTTACTTTTGTACGTTTAATAGATTGTATTGACTAGCGGAAATATCGAGGAAGTAGGACTGCCCAGTGCCAAGTGCCTACAGCCTAGGGCCTATATCCATTTTGTTTAACATTTTAGTTTGGTGTGATTGAAAGTATAAAACCGACGAAACCGTACCGTATACGTAATATGCATAATAAATTACCAGTTACTAGTATATTATAATTATAATTAGTATATTCTAATTACCAATGCCCTGGCAAAAACATCTCTGCCACTTGTCAGTTGTCACCAGCTGCCAGACTTACCATGGTCCCAGGCTGCACCCAGCATAATTAAATGATATTTTTTAGTACTTTCTTTTCATTATGTAGAGAGAAATAATAAATTTTTACTGTTTAATTTTAATTTTATGTGAACGTTATAATTTTGATCTGGCCTGCAAAACGTTTGGTAGCTTTATATTGAGAATTGCTTTACTATTTGCCTTATAAATGGTTTATTCCTCATAATTAAGGCTACATCTTATTCTATTTTCTTATTTTTATAGCAAATGGTAGTGCATTTTTAATTAGTCAAACAGTTTAATTCTGACTGCATGCTATTGCTGATGCTGTTACTAACTGTATATATATATATATATATATATATATATATCAGTATTCAAATCATTATATATATATATATATATATATATATATATATATATATATATATATATATATATATAATGATTTGAATACTGAATAGAATAACCATAATGTATATAATGAAAACACGCAAAACAGGCGTCTTATGCCTATCTCTCCTGTCACGGGATATGCACAAGAGTAAAGTGATGGAAATATAGACAGAGGCGGCATTTTGTACCTTCGCCCTAGGCAGCACTGAATAACAACAGATGATAATGATACTAATAGGAATTGTAATTATAATTTTGTTTCATGTATATGATAACAAGATAACAATGGAAACTTTTGTTTAGGTATTGATGATGGAGAAGACATTGACCCCAATCTTCTGACAGGAATTTATGAAAGAATGAAGGTCAGCGAATTCCAGCCTGGATCTGATCATGTGACTCAGGTTGCAAAGGTCGAACAGTCCATTGTCGGCAAAAGACCGGTGAGTTAAGAAGAACTGAGACCAAGAATAGCTGCCATAGTTAAGTAAAAGGCTTCAATAATGGCTTTAGGAATCAGTACAACGACTAGGTTTCATTGCGACAACAATGGCATTACTTTTGAGGTTATAGAGATGAATTTCAGTGAACTCATGGTGACAAGGAGGTAGTCTAAAATTTTTTGCTTGGCTCGAAATTCTATGGATCAAATTCCTGTAGGTCATGCGACCCATTCACAAGTTCATGGTTAAGCCTTGATGTAATCTGACAGACAGATGATATCCAGATGTTGAATGGCCATTGTTTGGTTTGGACTTCAGCAACAAAACAATGACCTTGATGAATGTTATTGTTTGTTTAGATACTTCAAATTAAAAAATATTTAGACATCATTTTGGAAAGGTTAGTGTTTCTGGATGCTCGATAGTGTACTAGTCAGTGTGCTGGACTGTCTGTCGAGAGGTCGGGAATTAAAATCCCTGCCTTGGGAGAAATTTAGTTCAAGAGTTTTACTCCATCTGCACCTTAGTCAATTCAGGTATAATGAGTACACTGACTGAACACTGTCAGTGGGAAGCTAAGCTGGCAAGGGAGAGTACTGGCTACTCGTCTTCATATGCCAATGCTAAGAAAATGAAGTTGCTAACCCTTGATACCATAACTGCTTCTTGGCTAGCTTAAGGAACTCCTCATCTTCTTCTAGTGTTTGCTGATGTCCTTGGTGGCAAATGTGCCATGGAAAGCAATTGTGCTGAAGTGCTGGGTGGGAATAGATGAATATAGTTTCTCTGTTATTGCCTGTAATCATGATCATCATCATTGTTATTCTTATTGTTGATGTTATTATCATCATTATCATTATTCTGGCAATAGCATCTTAATGTTTATACTTGAGACAGGGCAACTTGCAAGTGCAGGACACACCCTGAAGACTCTGATCAGCAAGTCGTGTTCTTCATACACTTTATGGGACAAAATTGTTTAAAGTGGGGAATATCTTTTATTGAAAGAGGTATATATGAGCATTAGGCGATTACCTTCACTAACTCTATGTTGCAGCAACTGGCGGCTTTACATCGGCGCCTTGTCTGCTACTGTCGTCTTTATGAAGTTCAAGACTTGAGCAGACGAGAAAAGCTTGGTCTTCACCAGAGGGAAGTCTTCCTATTCAATGACATGCTCATGGTCAGTGGTGGTTCATTCATCATATGACTTACTTATACCTTCACATACTGATTTATTTACCTCAATCGTTTAACTATACCTCACTCACGTCCCTCAAAATATATGTACATCTCTCTGTGTTCCTCTGCGATACTTCTTATGCATAACTCTACATTCTTATATATTCTTGTATTAACACATTACCTTAGTCATAATTTGACATATTATGTTTGCTGTTGTCTTATGCTTTATTAAATCATTTATATGCATTTATGTACATGACATTAATTTGCCTCCTGCTCATATCCCTATTCATTAGCATTTTGCATCCATTTGTTCATATACCTGGCTTGCCATAACGTATATTCATGAATTCTAAGTACCCCTTCAAAGGCTCTATATAAATGGTATGCACTTCAATTTATCTGCTATACAGTACAGTTTTTCAGTCTTCCCTTGACCATTTGCCATAATGGCCGTCAACAGTTTCAGTCGTTTCAAAAGTCATGTGTAGTACTATCCTAAGAAACTTTCAAAGCCACAATTTTTATGAATGATTCACTGCGTGGCTCTGCTACTTGGGGTAAGTTGAAACTGTTTCCTGTGCCATCCGTGCCAAAGAGGTTCTGATTTTCTGTGCCAGATAGTTTTAACAGAACAGTTCAATACACATTGCACAAACAATGATATTGTGTTTGAATCACCATACATGCATCAGTGTCTTATTGCAGTAGGCTGTTGAATGCCACGACCATTGACCCCGTTGGCTTGACACAGATGCAGTGACACAGTTTACCTGAGATTGCATCAACCAATTCTCAACCAGAGGCCAATTAAATTTGGAAAGTTGACAAGCATGTAACATGTTGTATGCAAGACCTCTTGCTCAGAGTTGGTCAGTTGAAGTTTTGGAGGTCGAAATTTGACCAGCACACTTGAGGATGGACTTAAGTTGCAGTATCTGTGATCTTGGGATGCCTGCCATGATGAAGTTGCAAGAATCCTAGTGCATTAGGGTGACTGAGTGCACGAGGGTTTTTGCATCTGTGAATTAAACAGTTTGCCTTCTGACTCTGTTTGGTGTCTTACACTTTAAAGATGGCCTGTTATGGCATCTCTGAGTAGATACCTGTTACAGAAAGTCATATTACTTTTGATTCAAATGATAAACTGGTTTGTAATCTTCTGCCACAGGTGACAAAGATCTTAGGAAAAAAGAAGAATTCAGTTTCCTACAGCTTCCGCAGTTCATTCTCTTTGTCTGGGATGGGTGTCTACCTGTTTGACACAGCACGTATGTCTTACATCTGCTCTTATTACGACACAACTCAGAGTTTCTCTATATTATTTTGCAAACCATATATATATAAATAATATATATTTTTTGTGACACTTGAGAATTATTGTGCCAGAACAATTGGACAGCAGAATCAGACACTTTTCTTTTGTTTCATTGTAATACTGCCTCTAATTCAAATCTGGGATGAAAAATCTCATTCATTATTCTAAATTCATATCTCTGTACCATCAGATATTTTAATTCTTTCACTGATTACAAGAATTCTGGGAAAAGCCTTAAATACTTTAAGTAAGATCAAATGAACTATGTACAGCATACCTGGCAGTCTATTTTTGCATTGATCACTGAAATTATTCAGCAATAGCTTTGTACACAACTGCTTATAAGCACCACCACAATGTCTTATAGTGGCACTACATAAATGTATAAACTGATTATAATGTTGTAACATATTACAGATTACAAGTATGGCATTCGGTTGGTCTGTAGCAGCAGTAAGAAGGATTACGTGATGCTTTATGCTCGAAATGAACACGATCGCACGAAATTTGTGGAAGACCTGAAAGACGCAATACTTGAGGTAATTCTAATATTTATCTTTTTAGAAAACAGTTTCCTAATTATCATTTGGAGGTCCTTAATAAATAGACGATCACTTTGTCTAATTTCAAATTACATTCTTTGGTTTAGTGTAGCCTGTGCTGACTGTTTTCTGTTACATCTACTAGAAATGTCAATCTAGGAATCTTACTATGAGATGGAAGGTCAGTATTGAACAAAGGAAAAAGGGACCTGGAAGATATATGGCACAAAATTGCAAATTTAGACTGAAGATTACTCAGCCGACCTCATTATGATAATGAGGATTCTAATGAGCAGGGCCATGTTATAATACTTGGGTCTAACAATCTATGGCATGGCAAGGTCCTTCCACGGCTATTCTTTGGACAACCCCTTTGATTTGATACAGGCTCGTGAATAAGCTGGTGCCCTGCGCTTGGCTTTGGAGTGGCGCTTTAGAAGTTTGGAGATTACAATTACGATTATGAAGGCATCGTATGAAGTACTGCATCTAATGTGGAAAAGCGAGAAATAGACAAATTGAAGCAAGTGCAATCGAGAAGTAAACGGATTTAGAATGTTGAGGATTTGAGATAAGTCTGAAAAGAATATAGAAATAAAATTTCAAAACCCAACAATATTAGAAAAGCATTCTAAACCAGATAAAAGTTAGAACCACATTATGTTATGTAGACTCCTGAACTTAGCTTCTGGTGTTTGATATACTTTAGATTTACTTTATATTTGACATTGCTTCAGTTATCTCGGAAACTGTTTGTTACTTAGTTCTATATCTGATCATCATGTATGTTTATTGTTCCAATGTGTGTCACTGTTATAGATGAATGAAATGGAGGCGTTGCGAATTGAGGAGGAACTGCAGAAGCAGAAGGTTCAGCAGAAACATTGCAACTACAATCGTCACAGCAAAGACTCTGGCGTCGTTGACATTGAGATGCTTCGACCGTCGGACTTTGCCATCAATCGACACTCGACCGCCGACTGTGTCAGTGTCGGGCGTGCTCCTATTTCTGGTTCTCTGGTCGATATGTCTGAATGTAAGTTGATGTTTCAAAACCAAAGAATTTACCTTGTCAAAAAGTTTGATTTAAACAATATTTTCTGTATGTTTGCTGGTTATTTTGTTATTTTACTCTGTATGTGACTTGGGTGTAGTTGATTTACTTTCTTTATCCAAGTGAATATGTAATCTCTAGATGGAAGCCAGGAATTGCTGTCGAATGGACATATCCAGCTACTTAAATCAACTTACAACAGTGACAGTTTACCTCATAAAGTTTGAGATGACACAGTAACTGAATGGCTAATCAGCTGATGATTGCCTTTGTCTAGCAGGGCTATATAAACTTTGTGAGTTATGTATGTGAACTGCCAATTCGTAAGCATCAATTCAGTGCTATGCCAACTTCCTTGAATTGCAACAGTTGTTGCAGCTTTCGCTAAACGGTTTAGATATCAGTTAAATGCAGTGGAACAAGTGGGATAAACACTGTCAGACTCTGTTTCACTTCTTCCTCTTCTTCTATTTAAACCAAGTGTTGTACTGGCCACTCCTCTTTATGTTATATACATTGTCATATCAATACTCACTGATAGCTGTCCCAAATACCACTTGTACACTGATGATACCCATCTATTCATTTTATTTGATGGTGCTTCTCCAATTTTCAAATACTATCTCCAAATGTTTGCTTCTGTCTTGGTGATGTTTCTTGTTTAATGCCTGTGAAATGATCTTCATCTAAATTCTAAATAAACTGAATTTCTACTTCCAGGCAGAAACTCCACATATGTGATTGGCTTAAATCTTTCCAGTTGGCTAACTCAGTTTCTCATACTGGATATTCGTAGCATCAGTTATTATTGTCTCATACTGTCGTAATTCCATTGGCTAATGCTGCGCCGTCTTCAAGCTGTGTAAACTGAATTCCTGCCTAAACTTAAGACTGTTTCTTCTTTTATCTCGCCAACTGTAGCCTTGTTTCGTCCAATCTATTGACTCTCATACTTTGCTTCTTCAATTGTTGATTTCTTTCTCTTGAGATTTCTCTTGAAGCACCCAACCCTCCATTCAATCATTAATCATTTACATTGCACCCCTTCAATATTACTACTCAGGTGCATTCACGACCCAGCCCCAGCTAGAAAGAATGGTATCTGGGCAAATCGTAGATGGAAGGCATAGGGGTCGATTGATGTATTGGGTATTTGAATAACTATTACAGAAGTAGTTCATTAGATTAGATAATATTTGCTCACGAGTTTTCCTCGTTCATATTTCATATTTTTTTTTAGTTAACCGATTTACTTTATTTGGTGTGCTTTACGAAATGCCTCAATGAATTGAATTATCTCACTGAAGCACTTATGTTTCAGGCGGTCATCATGGCAGTGCAGGGTCACTGGACAGTGGCCTGGTCAGCATCCATGCCCAGTGTGACCATATTGCTGGATGAGAGGAGAACGCCATCTTTGACTAAACCTCGTCTAATTTCACTTTGAATGATTTGATCTCTCGACCGATCGATTTCAGCCATGACGATTGGTGATCGCCAACTGAAGTTGCTCTACACTGTTGCGGTCATGCACTGTTGCTTTACTGCCATCTGCTGAATATCCTAAGACATGCGCTGGGAAACCAAGAAATCAGTCATGAGTTGATGAAAGCAGTTGAAAGGAGCATCGTTTGCATATATGACGAGTCATGAGCAGGAATTTTGCTGTTTTTGTTCTTACACCTTTCACTCCCTACCTCTAGTATTCTCATCTAAATTTCTTATTGCACATCATGGTGGCCTTTCCTTACTGAATTGGCATTGAAAAATTACATGGTGTCACTTTTATGAGAGTTACTACGGACTTGCACTGCTTAGTCAAAGAATCTTTGGTCAGCGAGAAGCGAGGGTCAGTTCGTATGCGAAGTCGAAATAGTTTCATTTCTAAGTGAAAGTCCTTCACCTGATAATGTTTTGTAAATGTAGTTCATTTGCACAATTTTGTGAATTTTTATATTTTGAAGGAAATCTGTATATATAGGTATCTCTAAATGTTGTGAAGTTTTCTGCTTACATGTATATGTAACGTCTGTTATGTGGACTAAATTGTAGATGTGAAGCTTTGATATCTGTACCAAAGCTTAATATGCGTGTGAGCTGTTCAGATTCATGACATTGAATCACTGATGATTTTAAAGTGACGCGATATTGTAAGGTCCTCGGAACTGTTATTAACAAATAGCACCGTTCAGTTAAGTAATTAGGCGAGCTTTGAATAAATTATTGTTGTTGTTGCTAGTGAATTATTAGTATTTTTTTTCATGTTTGAACCAGCATGCATGCTAACTAGGACATTGGATAGAGTAGGCTAGGATAGAATTGAGTATATCAGTCGTAAAGGAATTGGTTGGTGCATTGTGTTGTCAGGTTGGGTACATATTTATGGTGTGGTGAGGTAGGAAGAAGCAGGATTACCCTAGTATTTTAATTTGTCTGGAAAATGGAAGAGAATACTGGACTGGAAATGAAAAGTCTAGAACAGAACGTAGCATAAGTTACTAGAGAGTTTAAGTTAGGTGAGCGATAGTGTAGTGGTTAACATGTTGGTCTCTCAGCCATAGGTGTAAAATCAAAATCCTGACCAGGATGAAAATTTTTTTTATAGATTTTTGCTCCGCAATGACCACATCAGATACAATGAGTTTACTCAACACAAAATCATACTGTAGGAAACTTAGATGGTCAGCAAGAGTACTGGACATCTGCACTCAGATGCCAAGGCTAAGAAAAAATGAAGTTGTAAACACTTCATATCCATGGCTGCTTAAGGACTGCACTTCTTCTTAAGTGGCTCAGAAGACGTTTCATCCGTACTAGGTTAAGTGCAATTAGCGGATGTAAGCGTAAGTAACCAGTTCTTCCTAACTTTCTCTCAAAAGAGACTCCAGCACCTAGTGATGATACCCAGCAAAAGACTGTGTGTATTACAGTTCAAGGAGACAATTTTTTGCTGAAATAGCTTCCTGATTGATTTTGAAAGTAGGGTTAGATAGGCCATCAATAAGAACAGAGTCGGGTACGGCAAGAGACTGTAAGATACATTAAGATAGGAAAGAGAGGACATATGAATTTTTTAAAATGAATTAAAACAACAAACTGAACTTTGGAAATTACAAATATATTTAAGAACTAACACACCTGTTAACATCACATTCAGAGTATACAACGGATCCAGTCAATGGTCGTTTCTCCTCCTCGCGTCATTAATGACCAATTTACGATTACATTCATTATGATTACAATTAAAAATTCAATTCAATTCTACAACACATACTAAACAAGAGAAGTTAACAACTGTTCAACATTAACACAGCCAGTCATGGTTCATTCATTGACCCAGAAACAGAGACAGAACAACAAGAACTGAGGTATTTATCGGAAATGCCCAGATATCATTTTTGGCGAATGCGAACATAGATGTTTATCAGTAATCCCAGAACCCATGGCAAGATTTATATAAATATACATATGCTCATCTTAAAATATGTACCCGTCTCCTAACATAAGCATATATATATATATTAAATATATATAATACATACTACATATCATGTATTATATAATCAATGCACATGGATATTTGCATTATGTACAGATGCAGCGAATATATGTAGCTAGACTACGGTGCTAAATTTCCTGAGTTTGTTGTGATAGTCCAGGCAGTCAGTAATCGGCACTGTTAGCAGTAATGTCTGAAAACAGCAGATGCCACTGTAACCAGAATGATTATAGTCTGTCTGTAAATCTTAATTGCCATGTTATGGCGACCGTTCAAAGTAATTGTCTGGCAGCAGACACAAGTGCAGTCAGCTATGTGCTCCGACATCTGAAAGGTCACATCTAAAATGATCATTTAAACATAGTAGCATGCTGCTGGCTGACATTCCACGTAGACCACAAAGCAATGTGAAATATTCCAAACTTATTTTGATTCATCAGTCATTTTCTTACATCATCCAGCTTTTGCATATAATTTCCCCAAGCTGTACAATTTTTATATATTTTATCATATACAATTTGATCATAGTTTACAGATTATTTTCGTACATCTGACTATTGGAGAAAAAAATAAAATATATAATTGAGACTATTACAAGAAATATGAAATCATAAAGAGAAAAGTTAATCTGTGCGCTACTAAATCCACATATACACATATACACACAAACATGTTATCTATAACGGTCATAATTATAAGCACATTTAATTGTCATTTCACAATCAAAACAAGATCCTATGTCTTCAAGTCATGAGTAGCATTTTCAGGCAAAACCAGAACAGTACAAACATTCGCAGTTCCCAGTCGAACATCACAACCGGGTAACAGCAAAAGAACAAGATGAACAACACGTAAGCACAACACACAGAACGGACGAACCACTGAAGGCCTTCGTAGAACGGCTAACTCCACGTAAAAGAACCGCTATGACCATGAAAGAACTCTTAAGGCCATGTAAAAATTGCCAAACACATACAAGAACTGCACACTACCATGAAAGAACTGCTAGCACGGCAGAGGAACTGCTAGGACTACATAGAAATGACTGCATCATATACAGCCAATAGAATAGAAAAGAGCCAGAGTAATCAACTGATGCCCTTCAGTACAAAAATCTTTCAAGCTCAACACAGAATGAGGTTTTGTGGTAATACATTTTGGTAATGCCAACAAGTTGAACTTAAACATTTATGGTAAATTCGTAGCTTATTCAGTACTGTTTTACTAGCATTATGCAGAAAAATTAAAAGAAGTTTGATTTATTTAAGATTCATTCATAGAAGTTATACACTTCAATCACAAGCATTGTTAAATGCTCATAAACACCTAAGCTAATAGTGGTGTTATTTTCCATAATTGCTTTTAGTAATTGCAAAAGCAAGTTGCTTTAACAAACAAGTTTTAAACAAAAAAGTTTTGCATATTAATTTCCTTTTGCAAAATTATCCAATCAGAGTTCAAAAAACAATTTACCAATTTCATGAGACAAAAATTTACAAACATCAATAATTAATTCTGTACTTTTGATTTAACAGCTATGCACAGATTTCAATTAAGTCCATAATTATAAATGAAAGGTTGTAAAACATAAAAATAATATTTAAGACAATAAAACTGTCATAGTTCATGCACGTATAACAACAACAACAACAACAACACAATTGTTTACTCACACAAGGCACTCAGCAACAGGCGCCATATAAATGTATATGCACATAAATACATTACACAGATATATGTAAGCATTTTGTAGTCTAATGATCGATCAAGCTGCATGACTACCAATAAGAGGTAGATAGTTCAAGTCCTGTTGGAGCAACACATGACTTCAAAACTTAAATTCTGCTGAAATAGTGAGTGAACATTTTTTATAAGTACAAAACAGTGCAATGCATCATTGCCATTTATTAATATTAATAACAGACATTAATTCAACATGCCAATAATTAATATTCATTAAGATGTATTAAGTCATTAATATTCGTACCTGGCATGCAGGCAGTGCTCTATAAGCACAATAGAAATTTCCTAAATGTTACCCTGGGCATGATAAGTTGGTCTGTGTCTGTTTCTCTGTCTCTCAATCCATCTCTCTCAGTCTCAAAGTCTCTCAGTCTGTCTCTCTCAGTCTCAAAGTCTCTCAATCCGTCTCTCTCAGTCTCAAAGTCTCTCAGTCTCAAAGTCTCTCAGTCTGTCTCTCTCAGTCTCAAAGTCTCTCAATCCGTTTCTCTCAGTCTCAAAGTCTCTCAGTCTCAAAGTCTCTCAATCCGTCTCTCTCAGTCTCAAAGTCTCTCAGTCTCAAAGTCTCTCAGTCTGTCTCTCTCAGTCTCAAAGTCTCTCAATCCGTCTCTCTCAGTCTCAAAGTCTCTCAGTCTCAAAGTCGCTCAGTCTCAAAGTCTTTCAGTCTCAAAGTCTCTCAGTCTCAAAGTCTCTCAATCCGTCTCTCTCAGTCTCAAAGTCTCTCAGTCTCAAAGTCTCTCAGTCTGTCTCTCTCAGTCTCAAAGTTTCTCAATCCGTCTCTCTCAGTCTCAAAGTCTCTCAGTTTCAAAGTCTCTCAGTCTCAAAGTCTTTCAGAGTCCGTCTCTTAGAGTCAGTCAGTCTGTCCGTCCGTCAGTCCGTCTGTCTGACTTGTAACATCAGTGATGTCTAGTATGACCAGAATAGTCATTTTGGACATAAATCTGCTGTTTGTTGCCAGACATGTTGGGATTTTAATGCCAATCTCACAAAAATATCTGTATTTGGGCAAAGTGGGAGCCACAGTAGAAAATCAATCTTCATGATAATTTTTTCATTACTGTGAACTGCATCGGTTTTCATAACCAAGTCCACTGTATTAGGAATTCATACATCGTCATCAAGAGGTCCTTCAACGTCCCTTATAAATATCCAGCTATGTAAATATGTACAATGATGGCTGTTATGCAATTCAATATTCATTCAAATCAAACTACAAAGCAGAAATGCAAATAGTTGACAATTGAGAAGATGTAAACACTACAAACAAAACAACACTGGTACATATATATATATATATATCGGATATATATATATATATATATATCTACCTTAGTTATATATATATATATACATATATATATATATATATATATATATATATATATATATATATATATATATATATATACTTAACATACACAACAATGTGGGATCCTTAAAATGCATTAAGCAAATGTCCAGATACATAGATATATACCAGGTGTTGCTAAATATGCAAAAAATGGCATTAGAAGAAAACATAGTTTTACCCTTAATGAAAGCAAACCACAAACTGGCACAAAAAACACACATGCAACTTACTACATTTCGGAAGTCATGTTGAGTTTCAGATGCTTTTCAGAAGATAAAAAATAGATAAAACGATGACAACAGAATATTGTAAACAGTTAAACGTAGATGCGTCGTTTTTGTAGGCCTTGTATATCAACTGTGCTTGCTGCCTAAGTCTCAGAATCCCTGATGGAACGAATATGGTGTTGGCGTATGCGCCTACAATTAATGTCTACTTACAACATATACAATTGTGCTGAGAATGCTTAGAAACTTAATGGGTTGTCGCGTTTAATAAGGCATTACGTTTGTTGCATATAAAATCATAGACAAAAGCTTACTCTAATGTGGCCTACAACTAGATCCTTCTATGATGATAGGCCACATTATTGTTCTGGATGTAGACACGTAGAATATTCCTCACAGGCAGATCCCAGTTTGCGTGTGTGAATGGCAGGCAATGTTTGTCAGCTGCTGTCACGACTTTGTTTAATCAAGCACACAGAGTTGCAGCAGAATCAATGAGGATGTTCAGCTGTCCATGGACATCTCATGGTCCCTGACTGCCCCATGTCAGCAAAAACACATGGGTTCGGACACTCTCATGGTGGTCCATTTCATCCCTTTGGAACAATCTTCCCATTAAGATTCGAGCTGTCCCTGTAAACTTGACTCATGTTACTAGCAATGTCTGACTGATTTAAGTTTATTTAACGACGCATCCATAACGATGATGATATGCGTCTAAAATATTACTACTAGCAATGTGATGATGTGCCTCCTTTTCAGAAGCCCCCAGGCTGCCATGTGCACAGCACTTCTGAGAGGTTACTAAAAGTGCTCTATGAAAGTTCAGCTACGTAAATACATGTGTTTGTGGACAAGTCAACTGAAGTACATCAATCCACACTCCCGTTCAAACAATGACACATGCTGTCAGATTTGAACCCTTGACTTGGTGGCAATCAATACTCTGACAATTGATCATTTGACCGTCACCACAAGCAAAGTTTTACATGCAAAATAAAATCAACTTGATTGAGTAACTGGTAGCTCAGATATTGCTTTAGAACGTGGGCAGTGTCAAAAAGATTGTTCTCACTAAAGAGCACAAACAGAGTAAAAACAGATTTCAACTGCAAGGCAAGTTTACCCTCTCTTCATTACCTATGGTATATTTTATCGGTTGACCACAATTCTCCGGCCAACTGCAGCTCAGGGCCCAAAGTTTAAGTGAGGATCCTCTGAGAGTCCAATTTCATCAAGAATGGGCCTAACAGACCAACTTGAGTAAGTGTTGCACGGCCCAATTTTCAAGTCAGCACAGAAGTCGAGAGACCTGGACAGACGAGGGCATGTTACATGACAGAGACCATATGATGGTCTCAACCTGTACACCTGATAAGTCTTTATCTGACCACTCTGGCTTCTTATATGTCCTCTTGTGGTTTCTTATGCACATCTGCTCACCTGAGCATGTTTCATTCTGTCTACATGATGAGCTTTACCCCTCAGAAAGCAGGTCATTACCTGATTAAAGGTGAATACTGAACTCTTCACACACGGTTGGGCTATATCTGACCTGGGAGAAATTCCTATATTTTCAAAACAAGGGCCATGTACCAAGAAAGGAGCTACCATCTTCCCAAACAAGGGTCTATTATCTTATTTTATCACAGGAAGACCAGATATTTTGCCACACAATGCTACATTATCTTACGGTGGCCGATCATCATCCCACACATGGAGCCATTATCTTATCAAGTGATGGACACTATCATTCCACATCAGCATCCATTGCTCTATCACAATATAGAGGATCTCAGTATAGAGAATCTCAATCTGGTTTCTGAACCTTGCATCCGAACTCTTATCCCACATTTATCTCTTGTCCAAATAAATGGTCATGCTGACTGCAAGAAATCTCAATCAGACTCTGAAAGTGAAAATTCACAGAAGCATAAGTTGACTGAACTGCTTTTCAGACAAAAGGAGAAGAGCATATCTATTATCTCCACAGATGGGCATGAAACGAGTGTCTGGTGTGTAAATCAGCTACTGGTGGAGGAGATGTAGGAAACCATGCTATTTGAACTAGTATGGCAATGTGAATAGTGACCAGTTAACTGGGTCACTTAGAACTGCACCTAGCACAGCTAGATCTGCCCAGACCGCATCGCAGCCGACATGTGAAAAAAGTATGCGGCGACGACGACGGCAGCAGCTAAGGCAGCGATTATAACAACAGGCAGACAAGAAAAGTGAGCCACGCTGCTCTGCGAAATATGACAAACTGCTCCCTGAGAAACTGAAGAGACTTCTGGAACATATCATCACGACTGGCGATGAGCTGCTGCTCCGTTCAGCATCATGCTCTGGACCAGCGCCAGTTGGTTCTTGAGGACGTCGATCTGGGCCTTCAGCTGCACGTTCTCCGCCGACAGCATGGCCGCCTGAGCCGCGATCTGTTCCTCCTTTTGGCGGCGAATGTCCCTCGATCGCTTCGCCGCCTCGTTGTTCTTGCGCCGACGCTCCCAGTAGGCGGCGTCCTTTTCCTGAGCGCTTATAGGGCGAGACCCCGACGGTTTCTTGTCGTCGCCAGAGCCGGACGAGGCGTGCGACTGGTCGGCCACAGCCCCAGGAGAGGGTGATGGATAGAGTGACAGCGTCATGGGCTGCGGAGAGATGCTGTGGCTTGTGTCAAAATGGTGTGGGCTGACCGTGTTTGACCCGCTCCCATCTGGAGCGTTGCGAATTCCGGCGAGGAAGCGCTTCCTGGGGGGAATCAAGCGCTGCGAGTGGATATCGCCGAAGACGTTCGCGAGAGCCGCTGGTCCCGACGAGAGGCCACCGTTCGAGGTCGGCGGCTGAGGGGGTTGTGCGGCTACCCCCGCAGGGACGGATGTCGAGGTCGGATTGGTATGTTGGTGGCGGTAGAGGGTGCCGCCGTGACCGACGTAGGGAAAGGAGGAGAAGGGAGAGCAGTCGGTGTAGAGCTTCTGGAGGATATCTGCCGAGTTGAGTTGTTTCGAGAGAGAGACAAGACTGTCGTGAGTCAGTCCGTTCAGTGCGTTTGCTGATAGTTCCGAAACGTACTTGATGGGACCGGGTGGCATAGTCCTCTGCTGTGCCTGGACAAACGCAGCCGTCCTCTCATCGGTGCCTCCCATCTGGTACATGGCACTACCACCGTTCCGCATCAATGACTGTCCCTCCTCAACCACCAGTCCAGGCGATGTCCCATTGCGGCAGTAGCTGCCTGCATAGTCATACCCGGACAGATCTGCGCGTATAGGACTGTATCTGGGCGAGTACTGGCTGTCGGAATCTGACTCAGATCTGTAGATGTTGGTGGTAGAGGGGTGTCCGTTTCGGTAGGAATCAAGTGACGAAACTGGAGGAGAGATCGATTCAAGTTCTGCACATCTGTAGGTGCGTTTCCTCAGCGTGCTTCCGTTCACCATGGACTCGTATCTCTCGCTGCATTCCACTTTGACGAAATCTTCGCCGAGTTTCTCCTGGTTTGGAGACGTCCGAGGTGACGACATTGCCGTGCTGCATTTGACCGAAAGATCGAGGGCAGCTAAGATCTCGTTCATGCCAGATTCCCCCATACTGCCAGTCTCAGTAACCCACTTCGTTCGCACCCCACTCTGTGGCACACCCCACTCTGGCGTAGTTGGTGACCTATGGATGACTGGCTTCTTTCAGCACTGACCTGACTTAGTGGTGACTCTGTCCAGTGGCTTTCATCTGATTTGACCTGTTGACCTAACTTCAAAGCAACTTTTCTTCACTCAGTTGCAGTCTAAACTGCCTGATTAGGTTCCTTTTATCCAGCTGTTTCCCAATGCATATCGTTAGCTTCTTCCTTGCCTGCAAGCGAGACATTAGCCAAATCGTTCAGGCACAGATTTTAAATACTAATAATAACAATATACAGTCTAATGATACTTATACGTCATTTCAATAAAAAATTAAGCCATGGAACACACAGCAAAACATACTGTACAGTATAGCTTAAAAATGCAGTACCATTTCATTACAGTAATTAACACCGTATTTCGCACATCTTCAAGGGAAATACTCATAGGTGCTTCTGACCTCAGCACGACTAACAATAGCATAATGCATCAGAATGAACCATGAGGAGTTAAGTGAAGCGCCAATGGGAGCCCGTTCTATACAGCGGGGTCGACCAACGAGAAGGCACGGGACAAGCATTACGCCGTTCCAAGGAGAGAGCAGCCACTCGGGCTAGGGCGGCAAAGCTCGCGCAGAAAGGCTAGGCATCGCATTGATAGACTAGGGCAGAGATCCGGACTATCCGGAAGGGGAGCCAGAGGAGCACGTCTAGCATGTAAGGGCGTGCAGCGGAGTCCATGCTGCCAGGCATAACCCGGTACCAGCCGGGAAGCCAGCGTAGAGTGAGCAGCAGCAGTCAAGTGAAGCCGTGACAAAGGAGAATCGTGAGTAAGCCAGCAAGGAATGTTGCAGAGCAGTACAATCGATCGTAAGACTACCTTTGTGACCTTACCAATATCATAATTGCACATGCAACTCAATTTTAGACAGCACTAGACGACCTTATATTTGAGCATCATGCTCTCAACTATTTTAGTCATGGAAGCTCGAGGAGCGCCTAGGCATCACCTGGAGCTCATGTTGCAGCCAGTAATTACTTAAGCCTGTGTAACATATGTCAGGGCCCAGTTTCAAAAGGGGAGAAGAGCAGTCAGAGGCCAACGAGTTCAGTCAGCGGTAACGGAGTTCATAAAACAGTCACGGATAGATGGTGTTCGACGATGCATGACTTTTCCATGGTTCAGCCGGCTACTGACTAATCTAAACGTCGTTGTGCCTCTACAAAGCGATGATGGTCAACCAACCGCAGATAGACGCTGCACCTGTCATCAAATCCAGTCATCCGCAACGAACACCCACGCCTTTTCCGCTCAGATCTTTGATAACTCATCGCATCTTCTCAATCGAATTGGCTTAACATGTGTCACGCGGACTCACATAACAATGCAAAGTGAATGAAGCAAAACAGAATCCAACATAATCGTACAAATACAAAACAAAAAACAATTATTCGATTATACAGACGGATATACTAAATGTCCCTACCTTAATTTGCTGTAACCTTTGCATTGATTCATTCGTTCTGATCATTTATATAGCGCGTGTTCAGGAACTTACTAAGGAGCGCTGTTGCATATTTATGTGACTAAAATAAAGGCTGACACCCTTAAAATCGCCCCCATGTCTAATCTATTAATAGCTGCCATCTTTTGTATAGTAATTTACTATAAGTAGGCCTAAACTGTGTATGTCGCTTTGCATTTTATATGACACCAATTGCGGTATAGACATTAAGCTTCTCTGACCCGTAAAAGCGACAGTGATTGTTTCATTGTCTGCGTTTGCTGCTCGTACGTAACTTGCGAAACGCAGCACTCGGTGGACTCAGCGTTCGGTTAGAGTTATACACGCCACCTTTATTCCGTAGCTACTATGCGTGGGATACACGATGGCAACGTGGTTGAGGCGTTGCATTTCATTACATAAGACAGTAGTAGGACGATTGAAGAAACGAACGATTTGACAACTCACCCCAACAACGTCACCGCTGCTTGCCTACGCTTGCCTCGTTAGCTGAATCTCGACTGACCGACGACCGGCCCTGGCAAGCGTGCCTGCCGACCCGCTTGAGAAAAATTGTTGCCTCGGTCGGGTCCCTCACCCAATGGCCGGCTGTCCGTTCGTCCGTGTACCTGGCCCGTTTTTCGGTGCCCACCCCCAACCGCCTCCCTCCATTCCTCCCATCCTCCGGGTCAGCGTGGCCTGCATGCAACCGGCCCTGTAATTGCTCCTGTGTTGCTGCGCTCGCATGCAACGCGACCCAGTTATAGCACCGCCTCTGTTACCCGTTGGCAGGCCAACTGACTGACTGACTGACTGACTGACTGGCTGGCTGACAGACTGACTGACCCGGCGCCGCTGACTGGCCGCTCAAAACGATCAATCATGCGACTGCGGAGCCTTTCGCGACTGACGCAACACTAACACCGACTGAACTATGGCTGACCTTTCTCGACATTGCGCTCTACTTCTCGGTCTCTCCCCCTCCGCACCCAGTTCGGTCGGAAACGTGGCCCAAGACATACATCCCTGTATGGAAGGTCGACGGTTTCTATAATAACTCGGCTCAAAATCACTTCGTTCTTTACCAACACATCCGCGCAGACACAAAGAAAGACTGAGGCATACGCACATGGACGCGCACGATTAAATTCACACGGACACACTCGCGTGGCCACTCTGCATGGTTGACCTCAAGCTAACGCTCTTTTTTGAGGCGCCATATAATTACGCTTCTTCAGTCGTCATTCGTACCTGACGTCAGTCATTTTGGGGCAACGTGTAGGAATTCATTCATTCGATCCATTCTCATTGAAACTATGAAGGCTTCTTGTGCTTACGGCATTTTATGCTTCTCGCTCTTACTCTCAATCCAGCGCAGTCTTAGTCTTTCTTTTGTTTCTGCTTTCCTCAATATGGGTTTTAGTACCTTGCTTGGGATTCGGGCGTTTATTATTTTTCAACGATTACAATCACCGTTGCTGATTGCTCTATTTTACCTATAATACAGAGTAGGCCTACGACAAACATCTTTATGGGTTAGGCTTACTATATGCAATTAAATTCAATGTGTTTTATTGATTCCAACAGAAGAACAAAGTGAGTGAAATACATGTATTGATAATTAACTTGAGTGGGAGCACGAGGAAAGAAGAAGGCCTTAAGGGACCGATGGTCCCGCGAGTCGGGCGACCCTTTTCCTAGAATAGGCCTACAGGACGCAGCGGACAATAAGACAATGAGAAAGTTAAATAGGAAACGATCAGTGCACACATAGCTTTCAAACGAAATTGTTAACAGATGATAGATTAATCTTTCATTATATATAAGTAAGGTAAGGTAAGTATATTCTTTACTGAACCAACTGCATAACCGCACTCTCATGTACAATATATTTGTAAGTACAGAATTCTAATTTTAAAAATATTTTCGATCCATAAGCTATATATATATATATATATATATATACAATGAAATATATACAATAAAATATTGTTATAGAATGAAATATGTGCATATATGTTTGTGGTTTAAAATGTAGGCCTACTTGTTATAGGCCTATAACTAATACAATTGCATCATATGTAGAGGCCACTAAACGCGGTGGACGGATATAAAACGAACCTCTAGACACACTGTAATAATTTGTCCAATAACGTATGCATTTTTATCAAATCTGAAAAACACTTCAATTTAATGACTAAAGCGTTTTTACCATTTATTAGTTAATATGTGTGTTTAAAATGTCCTCCTTCGGCCTCAACACATGCACCAAGACGCGCTCGCCACTGAGTAGGCCTAATTGCTGCGTTAATTTCAATTTTATCAAATTCGACCATGCGTACCTTTATCTTGTGAACTTTTTCTTGCATTAGGCCTACTACCCAGATTTTATAGATAAATGTATTATAGAAAAGTTGAGCACACGGGACGAATTTTATTTACTGTTGGTAATTTGATCCCATTTTTTTACATATATCATTGATGATGTAAATTTTCCGGAGTGGAGTTCGTCGAGGAGGACTCATTCGAGTCGTTAAACAATATATCGAATTTTTTCCATTTTCCTCCCCAATTTTTCAGTTATGTCAGTCAAAATTTGATACATTGCATGAAGCAAGCCTGAAGTGTGTGCAAAATTTCAGCTATGTTGGTCGACGGGAACATACCTGAAAAAGAGTTAAAAGAAGTCCGTCTTACCAACCTTGACAAACTTTACGCAAGCCGAGTTAAATAAAAGAGGGTAATAGAAGAGGGTAATCACTGTTTAGATACTTCCTACCTCTACTAATAAAGTTGGTACTAAAAAGCTACAATTCACAATAATACTGTCATATATGTATTGTAAAATGTAGCCAGATAGAAAGAGATACAACTAGAGTAAGTTAGAAAGAGATAGAAAGACAGAGACATAAATAAATCAGATGCTCTGAGTCGGAAGTGACAAGAGTAGAATTAATGATAATTTAAAAAATGGACGCGGACATTAGACAGACAGATAAACAGACAGATAGACAGACGTACAGACCGACCCGCAGCTCGACCCGCAGCTGGACAAAGGCCTGAAAATAGATCGTTAATCATAATAAGACATGAATTGTGCAGACTGTTTATTCCATTGATTCATCTCGATCTGCAATCTGCACCCACCGTTCACCCTTCCGTCTGTCCGTCCGTTTGTCTATGTGTTCGTCCCTTCATTCATGCGTGTCATCCATTCGATCACAATGACATAGCACCTTATGACACTGGCGCTCGCACAAAACCCCACCCCATCCCACCCCATCGACCCTTTGTCCGCATCAATCTAATGATCTAATTTGCAAGAAAAGTAAAATACAATATGGGCGAAAAGTAATACTAATAAAGGTAATGATGATGTTAAATCAAATTTAACCAATGCTCTCGCGCAGCGAACAAAGAACTAAACAACCCTAGGGGTAGCGGGAATAGAACTCGCTTCTTCAGCCTTGCACGCCAGTGCCTTGTCCAATACTCTAAGAACACCTAACCCCACGGGGTCGTGGACAAAACCCCCTCTGACAAAAACCCTCTTGACAAAACCCCTGAAAAAAATCCCTCTGACAAACCACCCCCCTAAGTAGGACAAACCCCCCTAAGAATTTTTTTAAAACTTTTATTATTTAGAAACGTGTGTATACTTTAAAGTCTGAAGTAAAGCATGTGTCATATGTGTCATTTCAAAGTCTGATGCCGTCACTCAGGTATCGTCGTCCAATAGTTAAATAGCAAACGGTTAATTAGTTCCTCGGTCATTTTGTTGTTATTGTATGATAGGTCTATGTACACTGAAGGCACCACTGTGCGTAATGCAGACTATCTGTGACACGGCCTTTTCAGACGCATCAGATGAGTATAAAAAAAACGCCCGCCCCTCTCTGGACGCCTCTGAGTTAGACTAATAGTCGTACTGAGTGTCACTTGTAATGTTGTGCAGATTTTGTTAGTAGTGTCAGTTATTATGGTATGGTATCTAATTGCAGAAACTAGTTACGGTAAGAAGGAGTTTTTTGTCCGGATGGTTAATGTCCTGCCTAAAACAGGGGAGGGGGTTATGTCAGAGGGGGTTTATGTCAGAGGGGGTTTATGTCAGAGGGGGTTTATGTCAGAGGGGGTTTATGTCAGAGGGGGTTTTGGTCAGAGGTTTTTTGTCAGAGGTTTTTTGTCCTACACCCCACCCCGTGAGACGAATGAAGATTCAGCGGATAGTGTAGTAGTGGTGAGGTCAGTTGACAAGAAGAAAGCGAGGGTTAGCTGTGGTAGGTTGGTGTAGGTTAATCGGACAAAAGCCCCCCGGACAAAAGCTCTCCGCCCCGATTTATTTTGGGACATTTGCCCCCCGGACAAAAGCCCCCCTAGTATGAAGTGTGAACGGATGATGACCAGTTATATATTTAACTGCTATTATGTCAAATATATTAATGCAAGCAACTAATTGTCGTGTCGTATAGGAGACAAAGTGAGTCTAATTTTGAATCTTTGAATATATATCTTGCAGGATGCATAAATACTGCAAACAGTCCGTGATACGCCTTTATAAGCGGTGAAGGTCGTCGGCTAGCAAGCTGCTAGGCCTACAGTTTGTTAGCAAACTGTCTGTAAAGTAACACGCAATAATGATCTCCGGTTAATAAGAGAGAGTTGGTGAATACCTCTATATAAATGATAATCTAAGAATATAAACGGCGAAGGTCAGCTAGTAAGTATGCTTACAGATGGTGACAGTCAGTCAGTGACACGCGATAATCATCTCTCTGAGAGAAGACCTCTAACATGCACACCTCATATTACAAACCATTTCGTCTTCAAACTTTGCAGTTATTGGAACCAAAGCAATATGTCAACCCACTAAAAATAGATATTTTACAGGTTTAATAACACTTAGCCGACATGGACACATCCATGCACAGGTACATATTGTGCATACAACCATGCATCATATGCAGACACTTACAAGCATGCATATATAATTTGTCCTAGTTGGGAGGGGCTTCTGTCGGGGGCTTTTGTTCGGGGGGGGGGGCTTTTGTCCTACACTCATTTAGCCCACTCTAACGGGAGATGATGTCGCGTGTCACTAACTGTTTGTTAACCGACTGTATAGATATACATAAATTGATAGTGACTATTCAATGGCAGATGATAATGCGCGTTTGTTAATCAACTGCATGTAACTACTTATGGATTTTCGTCAGCGCTTAGTGAAGACTTCTGAGTGACTGCATTTAACGGCAGATGCGTGTCACTGTCTATTTTCAATAATTTTATTCATCCAAAAAGAGACATAGAAATTATGTTCTTTAACAGAATGTCTGATTTCTTGGATAAAGTATTAAATTGACAATAATGAATTCAATGTAATGACGTAGTGATGCATACCTCACAAGTCTCCTGCATGACATCGTATTAAGCTACCTATTTTCATGTTCTTGTACAAAGGGGTAAATGTCAGAGGGGCAAATGTGAAATGAAAAATCGGTGAGTAAGTGTTAGGAGGGGTGAATGTGAATTAAAACAAGCAACTAATTGTTGTGTCGTATAGGAGACGAAGTGAGTCCAGTTTTGAATCTTTATTTATCTTGCTGGATGCATAAATACTACAAACAGTCCGTAACACGCCATAATATGCTTACAGTTGATGACAGTCAGCCAGTGACACGCGATAATCATCTCTCTGAGAGTGGGTGAAGACCCCTATATATGAAAATCTCAGAAATGTGTGCCTATAAAACGAAGACTTCTAACATACACACAAATGGTTCGTAATAAGTTATGAGGTGTGTATGTGTGTAATAAGTTTATCTAACGACATGGATGCGTCGTTAAATAAACTTACACACATGCACACCTCATATTACGAACCATTTCGTCTTCAAACTTTGCAGGTATTGGAACCAAAGCAATGTGTCAACCCACTAAAAATAGATATTTTACAGGTTTAATAACACTTAGCCGACATGGACACATCCATGCACAGGTACATATTGTGCATACAACCATGCATCATATGCAGACACTTACAAGCATGCATATATAATTTGGGAGAGCTTATGGTCTACACTTACACTTGGGGGGCTTTTGTCCTAGTTGGGAGGGGCTTTTTTCCGGGGGGATTTTATCCTACACTCGAACAGTTACCCCCGCCCACCTATTTTTCGTATCACATTTTCCCTCGGACAGTTACATGGTGCGCGGTTAGAGGAAGGTGAGCTGTTGGGAGGTGAATTTAGATTTGGGACGATGTATGGGAGTTGTGTCTGCTTCTTCGACATGATAAGAGTCAGGTGACGTTATGGAAATCTTTGTTTATTTCGCACCTCTGTTAATTTTCGTAGTTCCCAAAGCCGTTGACTTTTCAATCCTTGCATGTTATGTTGGATCTGCGCCATCGAAGTCCAGCAGCTGGTATGCAGCCACTATTGAACAATCGGCGTTCCATAGCGATCGCTGCATTTGGCGTCTACGCTACAGCTGCCGCCGACTGTTCCGTTTGCTGTCGATTGTGTATGGAAGACGTAATCTAGCGGCCGTTTGTGCAGAGGGCAGACTGCAGCCACGCATGCCTCTCACTCATGCCCTGCCTCTCTCTCTCTCTCTCTCTCTCTTGCAATCTCTGCTGCTATAGAACTGCGGCAGACTCTGTGAAGCGATCAAAACTGGACCATTGTTTAATCGTTACTGGATAACTGCATTCATGGCCCACATACGTAGTAACACACACACACAAACACACATACATACACACACACATATATATATATATAATATATAACCAAATGCGCCTATTCTATATTTGGGTTATTATATACAGTTGTATATACATATATGTGGGTCTATGCATCTATGTATAAACATATATACACTTATATATGTGCCTGCATAACGCAGCCTGCTGGTCTTCGTCACAGGTCAAGTGTGCTGTGAGGGTGAGAAGAGGGAGGGCTATCTGGGGCTAAATGAGTCCGTGGTGAATTCCGTCTCCCTGACCCGAACAGGACGAAAAGTCGTGCTCCCGTTATGCGGATATGCGGCTGCGGTTAGGCAGGCAGCGTGGGTTTACGCCCAAGGGTTAGGAAGAGAGGGAGGAAGTGGAAGGGTTGAACCGTGAGGGCAGCGGGCAGTGTGATTAGACAACGATTAGGGGTAATTATCACCACATATGCTTACAAGTGGTATATTTGAATAAACAAAGATTTGCATATGAGGTATATGTTGATGAGGCAATTGCTGATGAGGTATAATAGGTATATTAGGTATTTCCTGGAACAGCCTTACAATAAGTAAGGTAAGGGCCCTCGAAGCAGCTGTAGATGCTGTTAAACAATGTTAGGCACCGATGTGCATCTTCTCGTCTCATTCTATCGCTAATTCAACTCATTGTTTGAAATTGATTAGGCTTACCGTCCCACTGACAATTGGTTAGAATAGGGCTAACAAGAGAAGAGAGAATGGGAATTGGTGGAGACTGTACTGTGAAGAGTGGAAATGGTAAAGAAAAGATCAGAGAATGGTGAGTTGATGGTGAGTTGATAGTGAGTTGATGGTGAGTTGATGGTGAGTTGATGGTGAGTTGATGGTGAGTTGATGGTGAGTTGATGGTGAGTTGATGGTGAGTTGATGGTGAGTTGATGGTGAGTTGATGGTGAGTTGATGGTGAGTTGGCGAAGAGATGAACCTCAAAAAGAGTGAAAAGCAAAGGGATGAAGAAAAGGTGACAAGCAGAACGAAAGAATTCTGAAAAGCCAAAGCACATCAGCCGACCGCTCTAACCAACCGGCCACCGTGTAACATACCGTATTATATCTGTATGTCTGTCTCTGTGTCGTTCTATTGCTATTTCTCTCTGTCTGTCTCTGTCTCTCTCTCTGTATGTCTCTCGCTTTCTCTCTTTGTCCATTGCTGTTTGTCTATCTCTCTTTCGCTCTACCTATCTCTCTGTCTCTGCCTGCCCCTCTCTTTCTCTGGCGTTGTCTGCCTCGCTCAGTCATTTTGATTATATAAATGCACTAATTAATAGCAATGCGTGCATGTGTAGATATATATATATATATATATATATATTCATTATTAATTACGTATATATATTTATATATCCTAGGCTTTATGGGCTCTGAATGTGCCAATTGGTAATTACATGTCCATGCTTCAAAGAGATGCATAATTCAATGTTTGCAATGCGCCATATAACGCACATAAGCACGCAAACAGTATATATATTTATATTTATATATTTATATATTTATATATAATATATGCATGCATATAAATATATAACTTTGCACTGACTGACCTTTATGCCCGTGAATTCTTTTTCTTCATAGGCCTGCGTGTGAATTTGCTGAACGCAATGATTTTGGACTTTGTAGGCCTATGATGGTTAGCTGGTCCAAATAGTTTATGGTGATCTGTAAATAGTTCGGCGAATCTTCGATCACAGCACTGCACACCTCTTCCATAGTCTTTCAATACTTACAGCATGTAAATATGTTTATCCGCAGCGAGGTAGACAACTAACGTCGTTTATCCTCAGTTCTGCATCCATAATGCATTATATGTGTGTAGGTGAACGGACAATTGCTTCCCGGACAATTGCCCCCGGAAAATTGCCCCTCCCGATTAGGACAACTCCCCCCCCCCGGTTGGACCATAAACTCGCCTAAAGTATATATGCATGCTTGCATGTGGGTATATATGATGCATGAGTGTATGCACGTATGTATGTGTGCATGTAGGCTATGCTCACTGCTCATACACAGACTACATGGCTACATAAAGACTAAGAACAAGATGTCATATGATGACACGTTAGCTCATAATAAAGATTCGTCGGCGATCATTTTAACGGCATGTGAATGAGTGTCACTGAATGTATTCAGTATTTCTGCTTCTAACAACATTCATAAGTTAACCTGTTCTTTCACTGAATGTCTGATTTGTTGGACAAATTTTAAAAATGACACCAATGAATCAACACAATTTAACAGATTATTGTCTAGATTTGTATCCATGCATGACACAATAATTAGTTGCTTATTTTCTTGTTTCAACGGAAGTTGGATTGATGAAAAATAAATTGTGCTTTAAATAGAAATTGGTTTGACTGCAAATATTTGTTGCCTACTAGAAGTTAAATGAATAACTTGTCATCGTCTATTCATACTGTTCTAGTGTACTTGTAGTCATGCTGTGGTTTGTCAGTTTGAAATTACACTAAATATAATAATAATAATAATAATAATTATTATTATTATTATTAATATTATGACTATTATCATTATTATTATCATCGTCGTCATCATCATCATTATCGTCATAATCATCATCAATATTATTATGTTGAATTGATGATAAATATATTTGACAAGTCTGAGGTTACACACATATTCAACCTCTACTTAGGGAGGGGCAACTATCTGGGGGCAAATGTCCTATGAAAAATCGTGGGGAGCAGGGTGAAATTGTCCGGGAAGGCAATTGTCCAGGGGTGCAATTGCCCTATGCTGATGTGTGTATAGGTGTGTGTGTGTGTGTGTTTTTTCAGTTTCTTTCTAATTAAGTATTTTAAATGTGTATTCAATGTTGAATTTGTTCTGCAGAATGCCAAAATCATTGCAAATTTACTCTAAACTATTATCATTATATCATAACATGAATATTGTTGCTACAATACCGAAAATAGTTACAGAGTATAGTGTTGTCATGTTCCAGCTGTTCCATTTTGCATTTCACGTTAGTTTTTACCAGATGTGTTGTGTATTGTATTAAATTGTATAGTAATGCATTCTATTACATTGCTCTGTGTTGCATTGAATAAAAACTTATGACTTGTTTGTGCTCTATTGAGTAGAATTTCATTGTGTACTAAACAATGTATATGGATTAATTAGTACGTCTTTCATGATGGGACAAAGAAATCGCAACGAGGTCAGCAATAATGATGGAATTGCGTCATGGAATAGCTCTCGACGAAAACGATTCTTACAGAACATTTAGGTGTAGCATACTATCTCTGCTCAGCACAGAAACAGCAGTGAAACTTAACCTAGCCACAGCATAGAGTCATCGGTTTGCCAACAACATTGTAACGTATTGTATCTTATAATGTTTATATAGCGCCCCTGTTATATGCACACCAATCAGATACGCTTCCAGAAGTTACACGATAAAAATTTGAGGCAAGTATGAAATACGACAATCTAATTATATGCAGACAACTCTGTTAAGTAGATTCGTTCAGCGAAGACTTAGATATAGGTTCGTGCTGTTGAAACTCATGCCTGAGTCTGACTGAATCGCGTGCAGTTAACTGCAGAACTTCGCTACAGGAGCTACATCAGATTCCTCAATTTCCATCATGACACGGGACGTCTTGGCTAGAAAGTCTCACAGACGTTTCCACTTCATCCGCAAGTGCTTATAGTGCGTTTGTTTTCAGGTGACGCCTCGGACTCAGCGAAAGATACTACGCTCCCCAGTCCCTATGCTCGCCAGGAATTCTCTGTCCCACTCCCACACCACTTAGTTTGCATCCGGAGCCGAATTCCCTCGATAAAAGCAGCACATTGGCCACTGTGAGGGTTGGTGTCGTACTCCACGGACTGAGATTCTCACACGTATAGGCCTATAAACATCAGCCTCGATGTTACTTGTATGTCTAATATTCTAAGGTACAGCTGTGCGTGCGAGGTTCGAAAACACTTCATATTCCATCAACATGGCCGACAACTTATTCAGAGCATGCAAAGAAAGACTTTAGAACAAGGCATAGTATGTTCTGCGCTCGTAAACAGCTGGATTCATTTGGCAGCTGTCGCTGTAAAAGATTGTGCGTTTATGGCATAAACTTCTGAAAGCGGCAAGAAGTACTCCGAGACATCCGATACAATTAACGCCTGCGCTCACAGAGTAGGTCACAGCACTTGACCGAGGTCTGGTTTTCGTGCGTCGGATTATGGCAGACCGTCTGCGTTTTATGTCGGTTGGGTCTACATAGTTCTGACGAAATCTATGCTAGATATGGGTCAGCATCGAATTTCGATAAACGCTTTACGACGCGTCGGCGCATAATGGGCGCCCGAATTTTTGGTTGGCATGTGCAGGTGCATTAGAGAGTGACGTGTCAGGCGGTGTGTATTGAGCCAAGTGACGTCACCAACAGATAGTGGCCTAGTGTTCTCCGCTCTCTGGCTGCCTGTTTTTGTCTCTACTAAGATCTCTGCTCCCTCGTATAGCCACTTCTTATGTTCTCTGTGTATGTGTGTGCCTGTCTTTGTGTGCCTCTGTATGGCGTTCTCTCGTTCTACGTCCTTTCGTCTGCCACAGTGGGCCAGTTATTTCGACCGCCTCCCCAGTTTCCGGCTAACTCGGCTTACGTTTGTTGCGCAAAGGCGCCCACTCTCCTTTCCCCACTCTTGCCGCCCACACCCCATGGGTAGTTCGTGATCACAAAACTGCTGCAAGTTCTGATGGTCGGTCGAGCGAGGACAGCACAGAAGCGTAATCGACGAACGACTGTAACAGTTGGCATCGTGGGTGTTCCTCTTTTTAGACAAACCAGTTCTACCGTAACGCTATTCATAGCGGCACGGGGGCGGTCCCAGTTCTAACCCAACTCTCGGGCAAGGTTAATTCGCATCTAGTGGAGTAAGACGAGACGGATGTAATGCTTGTTCCGCCTGAACTAGTTTTATAGCGCACCAATTCTGCATCTACTAATACTGCACCTTCGTTACCAGACAATACAGACGCTGGTACCAGAGTCCACAACCATCAGGGTTACAGCTTCTGTAAATTTTTTATGACCTGCTTACAACTCTTTCACCTTACTAGGACTCTTGTTCGCCGTCTTCCCCTCATGGTATCTCTGTCAACACCCTCATTCTCCAAGTTATCGTGTGATTTATTGTGCTTCTCTCTCTAGATCAGCCCTTGGTACAAGACGCAAACTTAGCCTAGCGACACAATTGAAGATAATGATAGTCCTAATAGGAGGCCAACTCTTTGATAAACATGTTATGCTGTCATAAGAAAAATTAGGTATTTTAGGTAACATTTCTCGCACCATAAATTTGTGGTTTCAACCCCACTCTCACAATTTCATGTTTATTACTGGACCTGAGTGACCTGAGTGGTGATCAGAGGCGGCGATCGTGGGGGTCGAGGGGGACAAGTACCCCCCACCTTTTACAGAAAGAGGACAAGTTATACATATGTTCCCCTACATTTCCTACCACTCTCATTGGGTGGCCCCCCACATGTCAAGCGAGATCGCCGCCTCTGGTGGCGACATTCTCAATTCCGAACAAAAAGAGTAGGGCGAAGCTAATTTTCTATGACGGTAGGCCCTACTGTTTCTGAAACAGTTGCTATAGTATTACATCCAGTGTTGTATGCAAGACATGAAACTTGAAGACCAAGACGAGATCGAGACATTAAGGTGCCGAGACCGAGACAGTGAGGTACCGAGACCAAGACACTAAGTTCAAGACAGTACGAGACAGTAAAAAACAAGTGATCCTATATAAAATGCTGAAAAATGCTAAAGCATCAGTTTTCGGGAACAATGTTTATTTGTAATTTCAATTTTAAACTTATAATGTATATAGTACAAATTCCTGAGAACAGTTTTTATATTGCCGCGCAAGATTTTAAGACAGTTCACGTGAAACTTATCGAGACCGCTTGTTTGAGACAGAACAAGACATTCACTTCAAGACAGTTTCTAAAAATTCGAGACACTACCTCGAGACCGAGACAGCAGGCTTCCGAGACCGAGACACTAAAAAACTGTCTCGAGACGTCTCGAGACCATACAACTCTGATTATATCTCGGTCTTTAGATTCTAACTAATAGTAGGAAAATACGTCTAACGCTCAGATCGACGGCTTCTTAACTTAGATGATGTGTCGCATTCTGGTTCCTTCAAACTCTAGAAGACACTTTTCTAGAATAGCTGTCAGAATTTAAGCCGATTTTCAGTCAACTCTGATATGATACCAACATGTTGCGCCTTTGTTAGCAAACATGTGCAACATAAATATCAACCCTTATATATATATAATATATATATATAATATATATATATAATATATATATAATATATTTAATATATATATATAAGGAGGTGGAAGTGATCTCTGGTCACTCTCTTATCCAATATATCCAATAGATTTAAATATATCTTTGCGTCTAATATCAGATCTGTCCTAATCTCTGACCTATCTCTGCTCTGGAGGTGGAAGTGACTAGTAGGGATAGTTGAAGTGTAGTAGGGCCATTAATAATTACAGTAATATTAATACTAATAACGACTATACTTTCCTCCTGTTTAAGAATGATTCGTTTGGGGCGTTGCAATTGTCAAGAAACCAGTGATTTGCCGAAAGTTTGGATTCTGATGTTTACTCAGCGATGCACTTGAGGCGTTTAATCTCTGAATATACATGTATGTCTTAAGATCGTTCGTAAACCAAATGAGGCCACAAAAGAATGCGCAATAAACCAGACCACCAACGACGGCGTGGTCACTGCATGCCCTGGACGGAAAGTAGTATAGGACTGAGGGAATGGCGACGGTAGGTGATAAGACCACCTCATCCACTCAGGTCAAAGTGCATGAGGGAGGGGAGAATATCTGCAAAGACGGACAGAAAGACAACCTCCAAATTGAAGGACAAAGAAATCAAGAACGAACGAGCGAAAGAAAGAAAAAGTAAACGAAAACAGTGAGTATGTAAAACAGAGAGGAAGTAGGCCTACTATTAGCAGTAGGTAGGCCTACTATTTCTCAGTAGATGTATCATCATTTCGTTTATAATAATATTAATAATTATGACATTATTATTATTGTTATTGTTACTATTATTATTATTATTATTATTATTATTATTATTATTATTATTATTACTGTTATAATAAGTATTATTATTATTATTATTATTATGCTATTACTATTATTATTATTGTTATTATTATTATTATTATATATGTTTCACATTATGCTGTTATCGCCCATGATGAGCTAAGTGAGTGTTGGCAATGTCCCGAAGAGGCAGGCGGCGTTCCCACGCTGAAGAACAACCGAGATACGTTGGAACAGAAATGACGTCTCCATTGGATCGTGGGTTGCAGCACTCGTTCGACTACCCAACTCTGAGATGAACTGCAGTCCTTCACTATTATTATTATTATTATTATTATTATAGTATTAATAATTATTATTATTAGGCTATTATTATTATTAGGCTATTATTATTATTATTATTATTATTATTATTATTATTATTATTGTTTCTATCATTGTTATTATTATTATTATTATTATTATTAGTTTAGCACAAATTCATATCATCATAGTAAAACCCATTTTAATAATAATTCTGTTTAGTTGACTTAATTGACTTTCAAAACCTGTTGATGCCAGAGGTTTTCCACGAGATTGTTGATAACAAGTTCTGAGGTAACAGAAAAAGCGAACCATTTAGGTCAGATCTCATAATATATCATAAAAACAATACCAGGCCACACGGGCCACAGGAAAAGAAGGCAGAAAGGTTTATATTTAAGTCTCAGCGCAAGAGAGCAGAGATAGTTCAGAGATTAGGACATATCTGATATTAGACGCAATGATATATTTAAATCTCTTGGGTAAGAGATAGACCAGAGATAAATCCAGAAATGAGGTCACAGTTCAACAGATAAGGTCACTGATGAGGTCACAGTTTCAGGCCACAGATTCAGGCCATAGGTGCAGACTAATTGCGACAACAGATAAAGGTCACCAGTGAGGTCACCACAGCTACCTTACTTCGGATTGACTCACAGTCACCGTGAGTCTTGAAAGTTTGCACGGCAGCGTCTGACTTGAAGAATGTGAAATGACAGTTGGTCCAAAAGCGACAAGGGACAGGAGACGACCGAACCTGTGGAGAGTGCTAAGTGTCTCAACGCTCTTCTATAGGTAGACGGGTTTCTTGTCTCCTTGTCGCGGACTTCCACTGTAAAGTGTCTTGCCTGTTTCGTTGCTGACCTTGCAATCGTATGCGATACCTGTGGAAAATACGCCAATGGGGCATATAGAGAACCCTTGCGGTCACGTTCTAAGTAGCATAACCTCGAGGCTATTATCTTAGTCCGGAGTCGGGAGCGCTCCTGAATAGATGATCTTTATTGAGCGCTATATAAATCTCTTTAATGAAATGATCACTTGCAATGACTCATCATGTTGTTTCACTATTCATATTGACAGCAGACGATTTCCAGCGCATCTTTCAATAAGACTTAGTTCTCGTCTATAGTGCGTCTTCTAAAAGTCAGTTTTTGCGTTAACTGATGAGGGTTAAGAATCTAAACCAATATGAGCTTGACATAGGCCTACACTATCGATTGTAACATCTGCTGCAATAAAGAACTGCGATCAGCCATGCAAAACGAACCTGGAAACTAGTCTGGCACTTTCTTGCAAGCCTCCTTCAACTTGTCCGTATACATTGTATATACTTGTGCATTAATCCCTCTAACAGTACTCACGCCATAATAGCAAATGTATTTAATGGGAGTGGCTAGGTCTTTTCGGACTGTCGGACTTTAACACAGGGCATAAATCGATCCATAAAGTGTTTGGTAAAACCTCATCTACTTAATATGGTGCATTTTAGTGCTTCAGTAAATTTATAACAGAAATTGAAGCCACCCAATGACGTTCCCCTATAAGAGCCCTGCAAAAGAAGACAAAAAGTATGCACATATATTTGTAAAATTATTTATATATGTATATATATTTATATGGGAGAGAGAGAGGAGAGAGACGCACACAAACAGAAAACCAAGCGAAAGAAGACTGCCTTTGTCTGCGTATATGTAGTATACTCTTGACCAAATTGCTCATCATGGCGACTTTGCCAGTTGCTCCAACATCCTAAGCATCATCATCCATTCCTTTGTGAAGTCACACGAAACCAAGACATTTATGATCCAAGACTTCTTGGATTCGTGCAGATTCGATGACACGTTTTAGGTCTGCCAAGCTTAAAGTCCCTAAGTAACTGGGCACTGTACCCTACATAAGATGTTCTCGTCTCTCATTCGCGTTGCAATGGAGTCAGGGTTCTGTCCATAAGCACACTCCTCGTATATCCTGAAGTTACCAGACGGAGGTGGTTGCTCTGAAAATAGGCTATAAGTTTTACTTCGAATCTGGAGATGCAGTTACTCTGACATGACCCTATAATGAAACAGCAAATCAAGCATTCTTCCATGCATTGTATTCGCCAGATGACAGCACGTATTTATTTTGGCTAAGAGTGGAGAGAGAGAGAGAGGGAGTGTGTGAGAGAAAATGTGTGTGCATGTGTTTGTGAGAAAGAGTGTGTGTGAGTGTGAGAGTGAGTGAGAGAGTGAGAGAGTGAGAGAGAGAGAATGTGTGTGCATGTGTGTGTGGGAGAAAGAGAGAGAGAGAGAGAGAGAGAGAGAGAGAGAGAGAGAGAGAGAGAGAGTGTGTGTGTGTGTGTGTGTGTGTGTGTGTGTGTGTGTGTGTGTGTGTGTGTGTGTGTGTGTGTGTGTGTGTGTGAGAGAGATGTATTTTCCATCGGTTTTAGATTTTTAGTAGGAAAACAGAGTCGAAAGGCATGTGAATTTTAACATGATATCATTTGTTAAAAAATTCAAGGTGAAGAAGTATAAGGCTGAAGGCTGTCAAAAATCAATATTAAATGAAAGGTATATGTATGCATGCATTCTTGTTTGCATGTATATATACATGCATATACATACACATGCATATTTTGTATATGCATATATATCAATACAGCCATACAGATATTAGCTCACTATTGGTCATTCCAAGAAAATGTTTCACCAAAATGACGCCCAACAGAACGAAGTACTTCGTTGAGAGGGAAAACACCGTAGCCCTAATTGTAAGCGTATGCTCATAAGCCTTAAATTTGTCCTTGGCTCAGTCGTTTGAAGTCCTTGGCTCAGTCGTTTGATGTTTTTCATACAGTTTTACACTGAATTTGGAGTTCGGCAGCAATGCAATAAAGCTTAATGACTTAATTTTCATATTTAGCAATACACATAAAAGTTGAAAGATGCATTATTGCTAAAATAAAGACGTCCATTGCTTTATATCCACAGATTATTCTACAGAAGTCCATGCCCTATCGTGTTGTGGCCTTCTCACTCCTCTGGCATTGATCGCCAATCCCTCCGATTCGGGGTCGTTCGATTGCCATCCTCTCGCACCACTGGAGCCGCCTGCCGGTCACGAGCGTCGCCGCTTCAACGCTCTCGCCTCACGGAACTCTCTACGGTCAGGGAAGGGTAGAGAGGGAGGGAAAGAGAGGAGGGCGTCTTGATGCTGAGGGCGGGGTCGGTGCCGAGGTTCTGAGGGGCTGCGGTTCATCACCATTTTTATTCGATCGAATTGCCATTGCCATATTATACGACACGGATTCGAAATGACGAAATATGCCATTGGATGCAAAAGAAACTAATCAAGTAGCATCTGCTGTTCTGTCAATCGCGTCCTGGTCTTTCCATTCTCTTCCTCGACCTTTCTATTCATGTAATGTATACTGTCCTCTCTTGGCCTGTTTCTTCATTTCTTATTTTATCCCTTACTTTCCTTTCTTGTTATGTCCTGGGACTCTGTCCCTCTTGCCCTGTCTTCTTCATTCCATTCTTAACCTTTTTCTCTTGTCTTTTTCTTTTTAACAAGTTCCACATAAGCTTAATAATAGTATCATGTTTGTTCCTGTCTTTCCTGTCTCGTTCTGGTTATTTTCTATCTTGTCTTTTCTTTTCCTTCGTCCAGTCCGTTCCTGTGAATAACCTAACCTGAAGTCCGATCCGTCGCTGTTACATAATTCTGAAGCCTTGATTTACCCAGACCATCACAGCAGAGGATCGCCAATAAGCCAATAATGCCAACTGAACGACTCTTCTCACCCGTCAAATGCATAAATTTGCTTTTGCGTTTAAAAGCTGCAATTGTGGCTGAAGCGCAGCGTTGGGTTTCCCAGAATCGACTGAGGTTAAATCTGTCCAGGACAGTTTTCCTCTGGCTCGGCATTCGACAGTAAAAAAATTAACTAAAAATCCGCGGAAAATGTGCATAATAGCGGAGACATATTATATTTAGACTGAGAACTTTAAGCATTGTATGAGAAATTGGCGAATTATATATATAAATTATAGAACGGTAGAGAATGAGAGAGAGAGAGAGAGAGAGAGAGAGAGAACAGTGACGTAGGAAATAGACAGGAGGGGCAGAGGGTCGAAATCGACACGGATTCTGTCGTATGTGTGTGTGTGTTTGTTTGTGTGTGTGTGTGTGTGTGTGTGTGTGTATGTGTGTGTGTGTGGTGTGTGTGTGTGTGTGTGTGTGTGTGTGTGGCACAGGCAACATTCTTAATAGGTAGCCTCTATCTTAGCTAATAGATACCGCAGTCTACTTGTGTTTGTACATTAAAAAATAGTAATCAATATTGTACTACCCTGTGAATTTATAAGTTTGATATTTCAGCATAATTGAAAATATTCTATTTATAATTAAGCGTAGCCTTTAAAACAAACCCATGCGAGCACCGCCCAATAAACCGATCAACAGACGCACGCGCGCAATGCCAAACAAACAGATCAACGGACCCACGCGAGAACAGACGCATGTACAGGCCAAGCGACCCACACAAAATTTGTTAGCGTTGTAAGTTACGATTGATAACTTACGAAGGATATTTCTATGCGGTGCCCAAATTATGTCCTGGTCCAAAGACGTTTGTAGCCGCTAATCAATAGAAACATTTTCTTGTTCCGTAGTGAATTATTCTAATCCTAAGCTCTTATAAGCTGTTCAAAGCTACTGTTAAAGGGATTTTGCATAAATAATTTTTTTAACACAAATATCTAGTATCGTTTAATCACTTTCGAATACCGCGACTTATCAAAGAAAGCAAAATGAGGATTTAAAACTTTATTGACTGGTTCCGTTGCGACATAGAATGCCTTCGTACATAAACTTAGAGGCCAGCAGAGGCTATGACACATTATAATGATTAGTTTTTAGTCAGACTCTTGTAGAAGAAGCCAGAAAATAATAAAATATTCAATTGTCGTTTACACGATTACTTAATTCTCATGTTGAAGTAAGATGAGGTATGCCTCGTCTGACTCTTGCCCCGTCTTGAGTGCTATGCACTCGCCTAGTCTTGCCTCCGCTCCTACTGGCCACGGCCTCGTCGTCTGATTGGTCCTTTCAATAACCATTGTTTGGTTTTCTCTGCGCTGATCAATCGTACCGAAAAAAATTGACAATTGTATCAATTGTCAAGTTTTGAAATAGTTTATATCATGTAGCTCTGTGGAGGCCAACGCTGTCAGTAAATCGGAGATAATTCACCATTCCTTGATTTAATTTGATTCCTGCCTCAGAATGAGGGACATTATTGCTTCTGACACAGTGCCACTAAGCCTATAGACTTACATCTAAAAGATATTATGGGCTAACATTGACATGGCTGTCTATAAACTTGTCTGGCCACGGGGCAATTGACATGGAACCGAAACTGTGCTTATTATATCTGCCTATTAACAGTGCTTAAAGTGTAAAAAAAGAAGTGCCTGAAGGATAAATGACATGACGCGCCAAGGGAAGTCACAAATTTGTGACGATATGTGACGAGGGGTAGGGGTCGACGAAATATGACGTTACATCAAACTTTGATTTGCGTAGCTTTATAAAAAAAATTTAGGCCTAGGCCTACTCAATGAAACAAGTGTCACATAACTAACAGTTGGCCTAATTTCTGCCGTGATGTAACATCACTAATTAAGATGACCGCATTCTTAATTCTTGGATTGTTTGGATTGTTTACACTGTGTGTCAATTTTTGGGATTTTGGAAGTGAGGTAGGCCTAGCCATTCTGTAACCCACAAGCAGGAGTCAGTTACACCGCCCAAACGCACAGGCCACAGAGAGTCACTTAAATGAAAAAAATGGAGAGTTTGTGGATTGGATATAATTTATTTATTTCACGAAGGAACATTTTGCTTCAACGTGTGAGAATGGTTAGGCACAAACAGGAAATTTTCCACCAATCTATTAATCTTTTCTAGTACACGATCTTTTCTAGAACGACAACAAGTCTGCTCCAGATGATGCAACTATTCTTTTCAATTTTTTTCGTCGATGATCCACACGACATCATGCACTAACAGTGGATAAAAATGTTCTATCTAGCTAGATACACACGTTTCGCAATTTGAAATATTGTATTATAGAAGAAAATTTAAGACATTCAATTCGATTTTATGCGTGCTATTGCAACTTAATTATTTTAATTACTTAATATAACCCGCTTCGCTTGTCAAACGTTTTAGAAAACTAGTTGAAACAACTTTTTGCTTTCAATGTCCGAAAATAAATCAACAAATCCAACAGATGATTAAACCGGAAGCGCATATAAGACGAGCGCATTCATGATAAGCTAAAATAGGAACATGTACTGTACAGAGGGATGAAAAGCTAACTAGAGTGTATAACACTAAAACACGAATGATTGACATCCGATATAAACACAGGACACGCAAGTTAGTTAGTAGGTCTAATAAAAATAGAAAATTTTAGTGGAATAATACAAAATTAAATGCCATTTATGATAGCGCAGCTGGCCGAGAATTGCACTGTTGCATGGACGCACGTCCAGGCAGCTCTCGCCAAATAAGTGCCTGGACGCCGTCCATGACCGTCCATGCACACTTTAAGCACTGCCTATTGATAATGATCATGTAAATTTAATTTTACTAAGCGCCTCTATTTTCTCAGTCTCATGCATAAATTATAAAACTTTTCAAGCTATCTCATGATTGAATTTGATTCTTGGTTCTCCTGCGTCACCATCAATCAGTTTCTTCTGGAGCGCCATAGACGGCGGGGCGGGGTAGGAGAAACACCCGTCCTTTATAGTTCCACCACCTCCGCATATACAAATTGACCACTGGATATAGGTCTAATATCTAAAAGTCTATGGTGATAAATTCTGATAATCAAAGATATGACTTGTCTAAAGATAAATAAGGGGACGTTGGGCCCAGTGGTCAATTTGTAATTGTGGAGGTGGTGGAACTGTAGAACGGGCGTTTCTCCTATCCCACCCCGCGTCAAGTTTTTCGCGGCCGCTCCAGTTAAATTTTCGCGGCCTATTCTCCCCTTGTCAGCATTACAATTTGGAACTTCAAAGGCCTTGTGCTAATAAAAAATAAACAATTAATGTCTGATAAAATTAAACACAATTAGCTAAACGACACTATTTAACACCGATCTATATACCCCCAAATTGCAGAAAACGAAACAGTATCGTTTAACACATGTAATCCTATCGAACCTAATAATAAAAAACGTGATGACTTATACCTACCGTCTAATTTGGGCTATTATTTGTAAGCCTATATACTACAATAGAACGTGGATAAAATTGCATCAAAAACCGTTAAACATATTGAACTTGGTTGCAACTGCAAAGAAACTTACCAGTCGCATTTAATAATTATGTGTAGGCCTATCTAACTTTTTGTTTTGTCGTAATTCATTTCTAGACCATATCTCTTGCCTTCTTTGTTTAATTTTTGTGTTGTCTGTTCCAGTCTCTGTTCATTTTTTATCTATTAAATTGATGTCGTCGGCAAAACAAAGGTCACGGAAATTTGTGCCGCTAATTGTAAATCCCCTTTCTTCTTCTTCTCTAATTTTGTCCAAAACTCTTTCCAAGAAAGTAATAAATGTGTTAGGCGATATCGGATCTCCTTGTGCCTCTATTTGTGCTGAACCAGGTGCCGATCTCCTCGCCCGCCCGATTGTTGTAGTTGGAATGCAACTGGAAACTGTAGAAAGATTCACATACCTAGGGAGCATTATGGCATACGACTTGGACTGTAAAAAAGTGGTACTAACGAGAATTGCAAAAGCGTCAACATCATTAAAGGCTATGGATAAAATCTGGAAAAGCAAAGCCATAAAAGTAGAGACAAAATGAAGCGTTCTGCAAACATGCGTGTTTAGTAGCATGCTATATGGTTGTAAAACACGGGTAGTAACAAGATACATAGAAAGGAGAATTTTGACATTTGAGAGAAAATGTTTCTGAAAAATATTAAGAATAGGCTGGAAACAAAAGGTCAGCAATGTAGAACTGTACAGAAGAATACAACCAAAAGAAAATCTAATGCACAAAGTAATTAGAAGAAAGTTAGGTTTGTTTGGCCATATATGGAGAATGAGCGATGATAGAAAAATGTAAACATTGTTGTTCGGAAGAATGGAAGAAAAGAATAAAGGGGACATCCTCACAAAGAATGGCTAGACGATATAGGGGAATGGGGAAATAAGTGGATTCAAGAACTGGCACATAATGCACAGGACAAACAACAGTGGAAAGTCACGACGAAGTTGGCATCGGACATCTAGGGGCGTTGTCCCCAGGATTAATGATGATGATGATGATATCTAACTTAATTTTTAGATTAAAAAAATTGCGCACAATCCACAGCAATCTTAGTTCACAGCTTAACAGTCTAGTCAATTAGACTAGATAAACCATGATCAACAGTCAGGCCTACAATCGTAATTCAACACATCCTGTGGGGCCGGTTGTGTTTTGGAAGTAGGGAGGGGTCAAAACTGTAAATAAAAATGTGAATATCTCGCGAATTGTTTTACCCTCCTTTATTTCTGGTGGAACTGCACGGAACGGCGATCCGCTTAGCTTACGATCCGCCTAGCTGAGGTGCCGGAATGCCGTTCCGGCACTCCGTAGGTGCCGGAACTGCGTTCCGGTTGGTTCCGGCTGAAATTGACCACTGGTAGCAGTGGTAGAGCCTGTCAGTCAAGGAATCAACGTTTCTGGAGTAAGGTAGGCCACAGCCTGCAGCAAGGAGACACTAAATTCATGTGCGCGCTGGCTTCACGTTCGCATGCACAATCATGCAGCTTAGAGGGAACAATGCTACGAGGGACCACATAGACAAGACTCTAAAGACTCTAAAACATTAGAAGTTTTACAATGAACTGTGAAGTGGATGCATGCCACGCAGTTTCATCGATATGTGTCAGTTCGACGAATTTTTCATGACTCAAACTGATTAAAACTTTTTTAAGGCGTGCAGTAGGCCTAAGCAATTTGCGAAGAACGAAATTGGCAGCCGTTAATGCTGACAAGATAACACGAATAGCATAATCACTGATGACATGTTAATTACAACATTATGTCACAGTCGCAACTCATGCAAACGGAAAATTATATATATAGAATACAGACAATGCGGTGAAAGTTTAAAATGCAGTAGAACTATAAACTGTATAAATATAAATAAGATAAATGATAAGTAAAGGATCTAGGCCTACGAGCGACGATCAACATATAAATTGCATAAATTGCAAGATCTTGGAGAAACCATAGGCCAGTAGTTCTTCAAGTCATTGTCCGTGGACCACTGGTGGTCCACTCTGGTCAGCGGTCCGCGAAAATTTTGGTAAAATAAATTATTTCTACCCTTCTTTGACTCTAATTTCACATTAATTTAAGTTTTGCATTAATTTAACAAGCTAACATAATCTAAAATAGCGAATAGATAGAGAGAAAAGGAGAGAGAAAGGAGTGACGTGGCAAACATAATCAAAGACAAGATGAAGGGAAAGATAGAGCAATGACATAGCAAACAGAACGGCAGAGGGTGGGCTATATAGTGTGTGTGTTGTGTGTGTGTGTGTGTGTGTGTGTGAGAGAGAGACAGACAGACAGACAGACAGCAGTGACGAAGCAAACAGAAGGAGTGGTAGTGGCTTACAAATAAACCAGTGACGTTAGAACCGGGTACAAAGAGAATGAGCAGTGATGTAACAAGCAGAAGTAGAATGAAGAAAGAACAGAAACAGCTAATGAGTTGGAGACAGCAGTGACGCCACAAACAAACGGAGAGAAACAGGATGACAAATACAGATAGAGTATAGTGACGAACGTTACAAACGGGAGACAGAGAGAGAGAGAGAGAAAGGCAGACAGACACACAGGGACAGAGACAGAGACAGGCACAGAGAGAGACTGAGACAGAGAAAGCAACGGAGAGAGAGCAACAGAGAGAGAGACAGAGACAGACAAAGAGCGAGAGACGGAGAGAGAGACAGAGAGGCAGAGAGAGAGACAGAGAGAGGCAGAGGGAGAGAGAGGGCAGACAGACAGACAGAGACACAGACAGACAGATAGACAGACAGACAGAGCAGCAGTGACGTAACAAACCGAAGCAGTGACAGAGATGAAGGATGACAAAGATAATAAGGAGAGAGATAGCAGTGAAGTTCACCGAAGTACGAAACTGAAGGAGAAAGAGTGGAAACAAGAGAGAGTATTAATATATATATATATATATAGTCATAGTGTGACGTAACGAACACAAGAAGGAGAGCAGAGAGAGAGAGAGAGCGACTCTCAGTCTTGTTTTCTATAAGAGAAATACAAAGAAGTGACAAGTGCAACAGCAAGAGATATCGCGGACGAGGAGAGATAAACAGGGAGAGACAGAGACAGAGACAGAGACAGAGAAGGAGAGAGATGGGAGGGAGGGAGGGAGCGAGGGAGTGAAAGAGCGGCCAATGATATAACAAGCAGAAGGACAAAGGAGGGTGAGAGGGATATAGAGTGCGCGCAGTGACGTGACGAAGACAACGAGATATAGCGTGTACAACAAAGAGAGAAAAGACTACAGTGACGTAACAAACAGAAGCAAAGACAGAGGTTACCAAAAGAGAGAAATGAGTGACAAAAGTAACAGAGGGGAGGATTGCCGTTGAGAAAGAAAGCAGTGACGTATACAAACAGAGAGACAGCTAGGTAAATATACAGGCAGAAAGACACAGATAGACAGGGTACAGATAGACAGATAGACAGACAGACAGGTAGACAGATTTTATTAGATTGATGGATGGTTGGATGGATAGATAGATTCGATTGGATTGATGAATGAATGAATGACTGAATGAATGAATAAACGAATGAATTAATGAATGGATTGGCTGGTGGATGGATGGATGGATGGATGGATGGATTCAAACAGAGGACACCTCTGGTGCACATGACAAAGAGAGAAGAGAGCTGCAGGGCACAATGCACTCAAACGAATAGAAGCATGGCAGACAATTTTGTGCGACTTTTTTCTTCATTGCCTTCTTATTGCATGTCTTTAAAATTGTGAGAGTCAGTTCATTTCTGTCACGTTCTGTCCCACCATGCAGTCCTGTAGGCCTACAAACTATTCCGCTGCCATTTACATTTCTGTCATGTTTTTCTCTCAATATCGTTTTCTCCTCTTTTCATTCCAGTATTGTTTTTCTTGGTGCCTTTGCTTCGATTCTGTCTTTCCATTTAATTGTTCTTTTGTCTTCTTTTCTTTCGGATCTTGTCCGCTTCTTAGCTGTAGTGTCCTTTGCCTACTTCGCTTCCAAATCCCTGCAACATAGATATACAGACGGACGGACGGATGGATGGACGGATGGATGACGCAGATGTGGTTGCCATGGTTATGAATGCATTATCGACTCATGAGGTTTTATAAGGCAATGGGCAGAGTCGACTCGGACAGCCCTCTGCAGCCTTGGCAACAGCACCGGTCTCAGCAGCCAGATCACCAGCGGTCGGTGCCAGTGCCAAGTGGATGCGGGCTGCTTCGGGCTGATGCAATGCTCAGCAGAAGGGAGACAAGTGAAGCAAGCGTCGACTGCGTGGCACCGATATTGATGACATCGACTGGAAACCCAGTATCGGCAACCAGCGTCGCTATGGTAACGGATCTATGCGCGAAGCATCCAAAAATCCACTTCCGGGGTTCTTGTTGCCTCTTCTTCGACGCCGCTGGCTTTTTAGGTAAGTGGATTTAAATTATATTGCGCTTATGTATTAACGGTTTTACAGCATTTTAAAACTCGTTCATAACGACTCGTAGGTTCCAGGCCCGATGCTTTATAACTGGTGTCTGTCGGATATTGAGTATTCACCAACTGCACCGTTCTCTGTCAGATAAATATAATTACAGAGGATATTGACAGCATTTGTAATGATTGACGACCGTATCAGATGAAGCCGTGTGTACGTCTATATGCGTTCAGTCAGGCATGGATCATTTTCAGACAGTTGGTGCCCAGGTGACCTACAGCTATTCTTGTGTCACAATTGACATCACATATGTTTAGATAGTGCCATAATGCATAATTACCAGCAACCGTTCGCCTAAAAGGAGCATTGCTCTCTGTCCTCACAGCAGCGCTGCAACTGGGCTACATAAATTGACCATATCCATGCGTAGGCCTATACTCGAACCCAAAAGACTCTGCGTCACAAAGTGTTGATTCTCAGCCAGTATTAACCGGTTGAAGTCTATCTCTTTGGTTGGAAAGTCGTCGTTAAGTAGACGATTGTCGTCATCGTCATCGAGAAGCGCTATCTGTCGATCGATGGTCCTCCCAACATGGCCGCCGCTGCCACCGCTGCTGACTGCACAGGGACACGCCGGGGTTGTGTCCGCCCCTCTAGCACGCAGTTCGAAAACAACTCGATTTCCTATATCGATCACCATAGTGTTCACTTACAAATTTGCCTCCCACATTATAGCATTTCTTTCCTTTATGTTACGCATCTTCCATATAATATATCCATATATATCTATATTTCTGTACTTATGTATGAATCGGGGTATATATATATATATATATATATATATATATATATATATATATATATAGAAATCGAATTTGGTTGAGAATTTCTACTCGTTTTCACAGCAAACTTGTTCGATATGCTTCAGTCAGGCCAAGTGCATTAACCGGATATCCTACACACCAGATTGGCGCCGGGATTTCCTCTGTATCCCTATACATTATATATATATATAATATAAAATAATGTCTTATATATATAGAGAGAAAATGTAAATATTATATAAATATCCATGTGATGTTTGTTCCCTGCTGCAGTTGAATATCAATTTATTATGTTCTGCCACATGAATATATAGCATGCATCTGTATAATGTATATATATATACATATATACATGTGTACTTATATGCGTATAAGCAACTAAGCATACAACATATATATATTATATATATATATACATATACATGTATATGCATACGTATATACTTATAAGCATTAAGCGTATATGACACGTTAGAGTTGTTGCAACCTTGATGTAATGCTGGAATGATGGATGCACAGTGTATATAACTCAGTCTCAGCAAACGTGTATACACGCGGTAATATAAATTCTGCACATATGCATCTGTACACACATATGTATATACGAATATATGTAGCATCCATATTCTATATATATGCCATATGTGGTCGTACGTGTACATGCATATATATACATATATATATATCTATATATATATACGCATGCATGTGTGTATTGCAGGCAAAGCAATGGCGTCGTCCGACGCCGTGTGCTCTCTTCCGTTCTCTTTCTTCCGGTTGTCGACACAGGGCGTCAGAGGCGTCGTGACTGGCATCTCTATTCCGCCACAATGATCGCAATATCGCCTAATTTATTAATTTAAATAGTGCACACCGAGCAGGTGTGAATAATTATTGCATTTAAATAATATCTATATATGTATATATATATATATATATATATATATATGGCACATGCATGTAATACATAAATCTATAAATAAACATATAAATGCTTAAATATATAGATTTTTAAAATATAAATGTATGAACATATAAACATAATAATAATATATAAATATATAATATTTAATGGATTACATAAATTATTTTCATATTGGATGCATGGATTGCGTGCGTCTCGATGAGTTTATGTCGTTTAATTACTGCGTCGTAGCCTATGCATTAATATAGTCCTACGTAGGCCTATAATTGTACTGCATTAGAGATGGGTATGTACAACTCATTTATTGTTTATGCACAGCCTTGAGAGCGGAGAAAGTTTCTAATGCTCAGACCTGCACTCGCCTTTCTATTGATCCTTTGGCGCCCCGTAAACGTCATCGGTTTGTGCGACGCAGAGTACTCTCCATGCATTCTATGACACGCCGAAAAGCCTGACGATTCAGATCGCGTTGATGCAAGATTCGTTGCTCTCTTCTAGATGGCGCTGCGTTTCGCGAGACAAGTTTTAACGTTTAACGTTTTAAACGACGGACAATGTTTAATCTGACGCTCTGAATTCAGTGTGGTCGAGTTAAGCTGCTAATGCGATGAATTATTGAAACGATTCGAGCGGGAAGTATAGACGAATTGAATGCATTGAAATTCTGATCGAAAAACGGCTGAGGCGCATTCGTCGATATGACAGAATGGATGCAACTCAATTTAAAATGACCTTGTCTTCCCACGTGATGTTTTATGGGTAAAGTAAGAGTCGTGCACCTAATTATAAATATAGGTATATAGGTCGTTCAACTATAGATGATAGAATGAAATGCTATTGGCCTATCAGTTCATACAGAAGGCGAGTATTTATAGGCACCATCTAAATCACGTTCCTTCAATTCACATCATTAACTCTGCCTAGACACAAACCTTAGAGCAGGATCTGCGTATACATACAAATAATAAACATAGGCCTAAGGCTGTCAGATGTAAATAGCCAATTGTTTTGCAACTAGTCGGAATACGAAAATGTCCACTGCAAAGCCACTTCATCCAATGATTTTCGATCGCTTATCAAGTAGTATAAGTCCATCGTAAAATTTATCTCCGTATTAGTCGATTCAAAAATATTTTATGTCTCATAAGCTTCCCAAATAAATACCTGCTGTTCGCAGACAGTCAGTTGTCTGAAAATGTTTGGACTAAACTTGTCTCACAATTTTCATTCCGCTAAATGTGCATATATATCTATAGGCTCAGGCTGTGTATATACCAGAGTACTTGTATAGCGCCTTTATAACTCACAAGAGGGTGAGACTGCGACACGGATACCAATAGAAATCACCGAACAAACGTGTCTTAGTCAAGATTCGAGAAGAAGACGTTTACTGACAAGTCAAAGATGCTACAGTGATCTATGTCTGATGGCAGAATGTCTCATTTGAACGCAGCATTGTCCATAGCAGCAAGCTTTGCATTTCATGCTAGCATTCCATAGCAGTGGCTATACATTCATCAACAGCATTTGACGCTATTTTATTAAATTCTGGCTCATAATATAATAGATAAAATTCTTAATGAAAACCAATAAATCGATATCAGCACATGTGACAACAGGCCTATTTTTTACAATACAGTGTGAACAAAAAACGGTTCCGCAAAGTGTTTTTAAAATGAGACTTCTGCTTGGAATTAGGCTATTAAAGTTGACGCTATATTGACCCACTTGCACAAATGTCTTCAACAGATAATTTATGTCATAAAGCGTCCATACCTCTTAAGGGATTAAGTGGTTTTTTTAATTTCAAACATTTTATTTGTTCACAGAAATTGTTCTATTTTTTTGCTCTTTGTTAAACTCTATTTGGACAAGATCACTTGAATGACTTGATAAATGTGTCTGCTATTGTAATCACGATCAAGAAAGCCTTATTGAAAGTCTTTAATGCTAAGATAGCTAATTTACAGACAAAAACGTTCATATAGTTCGTTCTCAGTGTTACATGGAAGCAATTCCACACGTACGTAGGGCTTACACATGCATCTACCATGCTGCAATGTGGACTTAGTCGATTGCTATCCTGCATAATTTATATCTTGTTGTACGACTATTGTGTTGTCGTTGAGCTATAGGCCTGTAACTCGCAATGACAGCAGCTGCGATGCAAGCGTACATTGAATCGATTTCTATTTCTAATCTTGGTGATTGATCTCTCCTAAGAAATTAATCATGGACTCTTCTCTAAAAGCGAACGATACAATGCATCCGTCGAAATGGACGCCATTAGAGGCCTATCCACCGAACGTTGCATTTCTCTGATCTCTATATTTGGCTTCTTCTGATTTTCAGATAACTCGACATTAGTTAGAATCGATCTCCAACGGACACTAGCGATCAGAAGACGTCTTCGCTGATCGTTGCTGCTCGACGATGTTGGACGATTACAAGTTACTAGGGGAGTAATGGCAGCCTGACTTCCATGATTTATGATGGAACGAATTTCGTCCAGCACTCAAAGAATGAATCTCGCACGTAAGACATGCGTATTACTTTGCAATGGCGACAAATTAGTGATGCAATTTGCAAGAACTTGATTGATGCTCTGAACAGTCTTCGACTGGTAGTTTCAGTAAACTTGTATAGTCTGGTTGACCATCGCCGGTCGTTGGACAAGCTGTTTGCAAATGATTTGCGTTGAAATGCGAACAACCATGGTTTCGTCAAGAACTTACATAAGAATAGAATAAGTCTATTATAGCTTTATGATAGGTTCAGGCGTTGTTCAAAAAGACTACCTCGTTGTGGATTGTCGACTGAGAATAACCGGAAGTTGGTGAGAATAACTCAGGTGAATAATGACTCATGCTGTGACGCAACTAAAAAATAGGCCTACATGAAGAAAATTTTATTGGGCCGGACTCTCGGATACGAGTTGCGTTTTATCACAAGTAGGAACTTGATTGAAAACGAGGAAAAATCGTCACCAGATGTTGATCAGGTCAAGATATTTAAGTACTCCTGTCTATCTTCTAATTATCTTCGTCTGTGTCAACATCAGTCCCATTTGCCGCTAAGGAATCGTGTGGGACTACTGTTTAGTGTCATATTGGATGTATTCAAGGCTTTGGTGGGTGTAGGCCAAGCTTGAGTCTATCGACGCTGAGGAACAATTTTCCATAAGGTTGGCATCCCGAAACTGTGACATCAAAGACTTGTACTGTGATAATAACGAGTCAGCGAACACTGACTCTCCTCCTGTTCAGCAAGACAATAATTGCAACTCTGCGTTCTCTAAAATATCATCTGAACCTCGGGTATAATATTATTTAAAATGGATCGTCTGTTTAAGTCGGTGCTGAGCATTCGCGAACTTAAGTTTCGTATGGACGATGACTACGTAGATCGACTGAGTCGCCAGCACACGGTCATCATCCTCGTCTGCTTTGGATTCATTGTAACCACAAAACAATTTGTGGGCAAACCCCTCAACTGCTGGTGTCCGGCCCAATTCACGGACAGCCACCGAGACTACGCCGACTCAATCTGTTGGGTAAGCAACACTTACTTCCTTCCGATCGAGCAAACAATTCCTCGAGAACAGCTCTCGAAGCAGAAGAACCGTCAGATGATCAGCTACTACCAGTGGGTTCCTTTGATCCTTCTATTCCAGGGCATACTCGCCTTCGTACCGTGTCTCCTCTGGAGATTCGTCAACAAGCGGTCGGGAATCAACATGGCGGCCATCATGGACGCCTCGCGTCACTGCTCGCAGGCACACTACCTCGAGATCCGTGAGAAGGCTATTCGCTACATAGTCAACCAGATGGACCGCTACCTATTGGCTCAGAGGGAGTATCGAACCGGGTGCATGGTCCGCATCAAACATGTCGTTGCCAAATTCTGCTGCGTCGTCGGCGGTAAACTCTACGGCAATTACCTCATCTCCGGTTACATGGCCATCAAGTTGCTCTATCTCTTCAACGCAATTGGCCAGCTCTTCCTACTCGAGATCTTTCTCAAGATCGACTACCACCTCTACGGAATACACATCGTCGAGCGAATGATGCGCGGACAGGACTGGAGCCACTCCGAGCGATTCCCACGCATCACACTGTGCGAATTCGAGATCCGACACCAGTCTCGGGTGCACAACTACATCGTTCAGTGCGCACTGACGATAAACCTCTTCAACGAGAAGCTCTTCATCTTCATCTGGTTCTGGTACGTCTTCCTGGCCATCATAACGTCCATCAACTTCCTCCGATGGCTCTTCCGTGCCCTCTACTGGCCAGGACACATTCAGTATATCCGCAAACAGCTGCGAGCCTTTGACGCCACCCAGCGCGAGGCCGGCATCCTCGCCAAGTTTGCAGAGAACTACCTGCGCCGGGACGGAATGTTTATCGTGCGACTGATAGGCATCAACATGGGCGAGGTGGTTGCAGGGGAAGTCATCTGCGGACTGTGGAACAACTACAGTCTCGAACGCAGGTCCATCGCAGAAAAGAGCGGACGAAAGAATGTCGGAAAAAGTAGAAGCAGCACCACAGGTCAACGATTAGAAGTCGTCTAGTATCAACTCAAGAAACTGATTTCAAAGAATAATTCCTAGCTGAGACCCAATTGTACGATGTCCTTTGAGAACGAACAGTGCAACGACAGGTTCACTTTACGTGTGGCTTTAATTGTCACTCTTTGGAGCAATGGATCAATGAATTTCACTCGACTTAAAGTAAATGACGATTCAACCACGAAGAGACGTTGAGTTTCGCCCAATTTATAAAGAAAGATGGAGGCCATTCGTTGTCGCTAATGGCTTATGCTTTGGAGTCTTTAGCCACTTCAAAAGCGACTTTCACACAATTAACGAGAATTACTTTCCTGGATTCCTATCACTGATGCCAGTGTTATAAAATATTTTTTTACACGAAATCTCTTAAAAATTGACTTAGTATGTCTCTGTTTTAGGTAAACGAACAATTGACACAATTTTATGACATTTTGTACCGTCATAAGTAGGTCGTAGTATTAAAATTATCCTTCAACTAAGTAGGTAAAGTCTACGTTGATACAATGTATCGGCAGTGCGATGCCACAACTCAGTGCACGCACTGTTTTAAAGTTCACTGACTTGATTGTGGATATCCGATTTATCTGAGATTAGCGCAACTGTGCCTAAATATCTTTACGACACTGG